>JADRCH010000098.1:5394375-5429626 GCA_019843965.1 Rhynchomys soricoides | reverse complement strand
GGAGCCAGTGTTCACAGACACTCTGGGGTGGAACATGGTGTGGCACATGTGGGAGCCAGTGTTCACAGACACTCTTGCTCTATAGTCTCCCCCTCCCTAGCCAACGGGGACAATTAACAATGGCAGGCAATTTGAGGTTTCATATAGCATATCCCCTTTCCATTGCTCAGCACAGAAAAGATGGGGAGTTTATCTTCATTGAATTGCTCAGCCCTGGGGCAGTGGGAAAATTTCATCCCGTCTGTGAATGAGCTGACCTCCGGCACAAAGTGGTCTGCTAAATAAATGGGGTGGTTATCCCAAGCCAGATCACCCCTATGGGGAATTTGAACTGGAGAGCCAGACAGACCCAGAGACAGATATCGTCTCACCCACAACACCGCGCCTCTTGCATGCTGCTTCTGCGCTGGTTGTGTAGAGCTGCCATCCATTTAAGATAACCGCAGAGACCAGGTGAGAAAACACAAGCAAAGCTCTTGCCATACAGAAGGTGCTAACTGTGAAAATGGTCCACATTCCATCTCCATTGTCTTCCACAAAGCATTGAAAATTGTGGCTGTGTAGTGAGAGCATGAGAAGCCAGATTCTGAACACAGATAACCTACCCCCAGCCCAGCCAGCCTCTGATCCGAAACACTGATTCATTGTCATGGTGACTCTGTGTTGGTCCTTCGTTTTAGGAATTACTAAAAGTAAGCGACAGAGAGCAGACTGTTAGAACACTGTCGTACATCCAGTGGCTGGAAACCCTGAGAATGCAACCCTCTCAGAGCTCTGGAGTTCAGAAAGAAGGTGGCAGCTGGGCAGGCTCTCTCTGAAGGCTCCAGAACAACCTGTCACTGCCATTCCCAGACTCCGGAGAGAGCTACTGTGTCTGTTCTCCACATTCATATGGCCTCCCCTCCAATCTCAGTGTCCCCTGCTCTAGAGAAGCAGTTATTGGATACAAGTTCCACTCTAAATCCAAAATCATCTCAAGAGTCTTAACTAATTACATATTCAAAGACACTATTTTCAAATTAGATCAGATTCCAAAGTTGGAGGTAGACACAAATGTGGGAAGGGCACAGTATTCAACTTACTACCCTACCTAACTATAATTCAGATTGCTAAATATTCCCCAAGTATGTTCTGTATCCATCCCTTAGTAATGCCATTGTTTTATTTAATTAGATCAGGGCAATGAATAGCATGATCATGTGACTTATGTCCTAGCCAATCAGGAGCATGGTGTGACTACTTAAATAACAGGCACATACTCTTTCTCTCCTTTTCTCTCACGTTCTCTGGAATTTAGATGTGATGGCTTGACCTAAGCAGCCATTCTGGACCACAGTGGAAAGGCGCAAACTAAAGTCAGCAAGAGTCTGAGCTATGGGCAGCTTTCCAGAGCTGTGCTCTCCTGGCTGACGCTTGTGTGACAGAAGCGAACCTATACCATCACATGTCATTGTCATTTGGGGTTCTTCCTCACACAGAGAGCAGGGCCTAATCGTACCAAGTATTCTATCTGTCTTCTGTCTCATGGTAGGTCTGAGATATAAAACCTCAGAATTAAAAAGTAATTTAGTTGATAACTTCCTGAGAACTTATATTATGCTTCACTATTATATGTATTTGTACCTTCTTTATGAGGCAAACCAAATAAGATAATATTCTAGTGAGTTTCCTTGGACTCTGAGTGGCTGGGCCATGACATTGCCAATCCAGGATATATTATTCACAGTGTAGGCTCTAGGGTGCCAATACAAGGTGGGTGGTACCCCTCCAAGCCCATGGCCCTGTCACATGTATTAAAGGGAAAAAATATAAAAGAATTCACTCATTTATGGAATAGTCTTGAAAAGTCAACAGTGGCTAGGTTTTAAACTGTACAGCAGAGCCACCTTCCTGGGAATAATCACCCAGGGGCCCACTGCAGATAACAGAATCCCTCAAGGACCTTAAGCAAGGGACAGTGAAGTAAAACAACAGGTTGTCTGGGCTGTATGCAGCAGCCAGCAACCCCCAAGCCCCACTCTTATAAACCAGTGAAGGTTAACTTCTCACGCCGGCTCCATGAGTACATGGGCTGCCTGGGATTCCGTTCTGTGACATCCTTACCCGCTTGAAGGGAACAGCCACTTTCCATAATGTTGCTGTTCGCCAGAGACACGATGTGTTTTCTGCTGGATGCTGCAAGGCTTGTTTTCTGAAGGCTCCAGGTAGTTTTTAGTTCAGTGACTCAAACAAGTCAACTCCATGGAGGCAGAGTAGAGCAATCCTCCAAGGGTGCAGAACACAGATCAATGGACACAGATTTGGTAACTAGGAGTTTTCTGGGCACTGGGAAGACTAGAGGAGACAGGTCCATGCTGAGCTTCCACAGATAACCCTTTACCCTCTTTTTATGTCGTTAGAGTATCTTCTTTATTGTACATTGCTACAGATTCCAGAAGCAGTATACATCCAGGAGTGGTATAGCCCAACCATGTGGAAGTCCTACCTTTAGGTCATTTTTTTAGAAACCTCCACGCCGATTTTCACTGTGGTTTTACCAGCTTATACTGCCACCAACCAAGTATAAGAATTCCTTCCCGTTACCATTCTCCAGCCTCACCAACATTCAGTTGTTGGTTTTGTCGATGTTAACCTGGGCTGACCCTCAAGAGCAGGCCCACAGAACTGACTCAGGAAGGCTGCTGCTGCTTCAGCTCTTTGGGAAGTGCTTACTCTCTTAGGCAGTCAGGACCCCCTGGGTTCTCAAGAAAGTACCCCCAGAGTTAAAACTAGGTGTCAGAACCTTGGCTACCAGTGCTACAAAAAAAAAATAATAATAATAAAATAAAAAAAAAAAAATCAATACCTGCCAGAAGGAAGGCAGACACAAGCTTAGAGCCTCCCAAGAGTCAGTCTAAGTGAGGCTGTGCACGGCAAATGAGAAACAAATGGAGAAACCTGTGATGGGGGGTTTCTTAGGTTTTGAGCCTCTCCACCTTTGTTGTTCAGTAAGACATGACCTGGGGGTAAGAATGGAACTGAAAAAGACAGTTTCACTGCCATACATACCCTCTTCTGCCCACCGTTTTGCTGGCTCTTTCACCTGGCACTGAGTGAACTCTTGCCACGTCTAGCCGCTCCACATTTGCAAAGATGGCTGTCAGGAAAAAATGAAAGTGGTGACCTGCTTTAAATTATGATGGGCTCCTGTGTTTCTGGATCAGACTCAGTAAGCCATGTGTTTAAATTTGGAAGCAAGTTTGCAGTGGAGGTGTGGAAACACATCCTTTTTACACATACCACAGGAAGTGGGTTTTTATAAAAATCATCCAAATATAAAATAATTTAAAATGTGTAGGAATCAGAAGGTTTGCATATGCAGAAGGGAGAGGGGTTGCCACTACGGCAGGCCCTCGAGTGGACGTGGAGGACGCATGGCACTTACCAATTGGGTCCTTGTGCATCAGTGCATCATGGCTTTTATTATGATGAGCAAGTCAGTCACATTCACCTTAATGGGGTATGTAAATAGCACCGGAGGAAAAATTATTGTAAGCTTCTTGTTCCCCATCAAGAACATAAAAATATTCATTTGAGGGCACAAAGATGTTTATAAAATTTCAAAGCCCAATGACCATGCCCATTCTGTTGAATAGTATCCATATGATTCACACTGCCAGTGTTCGGATCCCTCCCTTCTCCTCCTCCTCCTCCCTCCGCACATCCTTACCCACCCCCATACCAGAACTAGCTCCCGTTGCCAGCCAGCATCTCGGCTGTGAATTTTAACATCAGTTGTGTAGGTGTGTTTTCCTTCTGAGATTTTTTAAAAAAAAAAAAAAGCTGAAAACCTTCTTCCAATTAATCTCTCATTCTCTCCTTAAAAAATAAACCATATTAGCAGTTCATCATGATTAATTCTTTCATCAACATGCACGCACGCACACATGCACACCAGCTTTTCTCCTACCTTATGACCCTTGACACCTCCCTGAGCCATCCTTTCTCTCCTAGCCACTGCTCCAAGTGTGTTGCTGTTACCATTGTCCTGGCCTTCTCGCCACTCTTCGGAAGCCGTTAGGTAATTCTTCCAGATCTTTCTTGATACTGAAGCCCTCCTTGGCAAGACCATCACCTTTCCCCAAACTCAATGGACACTCTGTCCTTATTTTTATTGCTTTCACCAGACTGTGAAAACATTCCCCTTGGCTCTGAGACCATGCATTCAGACCAAGCATTTTCTTCTTCCTCTTTGGTAACTGGTCCAGGCCGTTTAAAGATGTAATAAAATGCTAAGTGGAACTTTGCCTGGTGTCTCAAAGTGAAGCTGGAACCTAAAGCTAGAAGTAAGGTATAAGTACTCCCATATTCAGGAAAACTGTGACTTGCTAGGAAGGACTAGTCTCCTGTACTCCTTGGTCATATGGGGTGTCACTCGAATTATCATGATAGGCTGCTTCTGGCCAAGCAGAAAAGACAATTACTTTTCTCCTTATAGAGGAGGTCAGAGTTTTGTCCCATTCCCCAGGAGATAATTAAGCCAGTAATCAGGGACATGAAGGGCTAATGGCTGATGCTTTCCGCAAAGCACTGGCCACTGACCCAATTGGATGCTTGAGCAATGCGTTTGGCCAGAGACAAACACATGACTTAAGAACGCCTGGCATGTTGTTCTAGGAGCTAAAAACTCTGTAATGCTAAAAACAGAAGCTGCCTGGAAGGGGAGAAATAGTGGAACAGCCTAGACCCTAAAGTCTAGAATATTCCCTTGGAGCATCTGCAGTCTCTCCATTGAGCTGTTGAAAAGATTCAAGCTTTCTCCACTTGATGTGTGAATTGTATACTCTCACCTTTTACAGTAAATTGAATATGTAACCGGCTCTTGGCTCATGGAGTGTGGGTACAAACGGAGGCTCCACTTCAGGTCAAGAGATTGAAGTAGGGCAAGATTCCCTATTTCCCAGGTACAGTGGAGATCACAGAAGCTAGGCAAGAGACTGATCCTCAGTCAGCTCAGAGTTCTGAAAGACCATGCTAGGCTTTGATGCTCACTAACTACATGCCCACTTACATGGGCAAGGAAGACAAGGGAGGAAAGACTATTGACATTTAGGGGCTGTCGTGGTATGACCTCATCTAACCTGACTAATATAGGAAGGCAGAATGGTCTTACAAGGATCCTATCCACAAGTAGGATATGTTGGGACTAGTTGCCCCAGCTGGGGAAAAAGGTGGGGGTTGAGAGCAATTCTGAGATAATAAAAATAATCTGAATCACAATCGCAGTTTATACAGGTGTCTCCAGAGAGCTGCCTAGGTCCCCTATAAAAGGTAGACCATTTGTTATCTGTCATTCAGGGAGCATTTAAAAGTCAATTTCCCAAATACACACTGTCTTACTTAGCATTTCTATTGCTGTGATGAAACACCATGACCAAAAACCGAGCTGGAGAGGAAAGGATTCATTTGGCTTACACTACCTCAGCACAGTGTTCATCATTGAAGGATGTCAGGACAGGAACTCAAACAGAGCAGGAACCTGGAGGCAGGAGCTGATGTAGAGACCACGGAGGGCTGCTGCTTACCATCTTGCTTCTCCTGAAATGCTCAGAGTGCTTTCTTATAGAACCCAGCACAGGGATGACACCACCCACAATGGGCTGGGCCCTCCCCCCATCAATCACTAATTAAGAAAACGCCTTACACTTGGGCCTTATGGAGGCATTTTCTCAATTGAGGTTCCCTCCTTTCAGATAACTCTAGCTTGTTGGTCGAGTTGACTTAAGAGTGGCCAGCACACATGCGTTGTCTGTGCTGCTTTACTTTTACAGTCATATCATCAGCTGAGTGAAAGGGGAACCAGAGAGGAAATGGATGAAAATATGGAGAAAAAGAGGTTGATGTTCAACCATCTCCCCTCTACTTGAAGATCTAGGGCCTGCTGGGCTCAAGGTTCCAGACTTTGGAAGAAGTACCAGACTCCATGTGACATGGCTATGTTACTTTACATTGGTCTGAACGTAAATTCTATGTGTGAAAATAGAAGATCTGAATACCTGTGTTGTCCCAGGAGGTATGGTTTGAATGAAATGGCGAAAGAATGAAACTGTCTTGTAAGTATTCAACTCTTGTAATAACTGAGCTCTGACTCCTAAGGAGAAATGGGAAAGAAAACCAGGGAGGGAGGGAGGAAAGGAGGGAGGGAGGGAAGGAGGGAGGGACTGTGGGCCCTCTCCAAGGCTCCCACTGCACAGGCTGCAGGCTGCAGGCTGCAATCTGCTTCCTGCTTCCATTTTCTTACATGCTAGCTGCAGGTTTCAGTGTGGTGTTGTTTCCAAACCTGTTTGTCAGGCATGGCTTTTGTCCCCTGCTCTTAGTCGTGGAAGTTACAACTGGCCCTGATACTTGAGTAGCTTCTGGGACTCCATCACGGGCTGACCTAGTCTCTCCTGTCTTTGTGTTCTTCTAAACCTGTCCCTCTTTGGGGCTTGCCTGGTAGCTTTGGCTATCCTGAATTTCACTATGTAGACCAGAGATCTGCTGGCCTCTGCCTCTGGAGTATTGGGATTGAAGATGTGTGCCACTACCTGGTCCTCTGATTATATTTTAAAACTGCATTTGCTTACTTTGTGTATGTCTGTCTGCATGTGTGGAATCAGAAGACAATTCACAGAAAACAGTTCTTTCCTTCCACCATATGGAGCCTGAGAATTTATCAATATATTTATCTCTATATTTATCAGGTTGGACAGCAAGCACCTTTATTGGCTGAGCCCCCTCAGTGGCCCCTGACCTGCTTTCCAAGTTCATCTCACATTCTCCATCCTCAGTGCACTGGCTTGTTGACCAAGACATCCTCCGCTCTCACCTGAAGAGCTACTATGGGCTCTACCTGGACTCTTCTGCTATAATTTGTTGATACGTTTTTCTGTTGGAATAATTTATTGGTTCTTTTTGTTGAGTTCCTTATACCACAAAAGTTATAAAACAAATAAGCCTTGCACATTCTGCATGCCAGAGCTTAACACTAAACTCTGAGGCTAGGATCCAATGACAAAACAAAATGATGAGGGATGTAGGGGTGAAGCTCAGTGGTAGAGCACTTACCTAGCATTCTAGGGCTCAGGGTTCAATCATTGAAAAGAAGGAAGAAAGGAAGGAAGGAAGGAAGGGAGGGAGGGGGGGGAGAAGAAAGGGAAGAAAAGTAACTTACAGAACAAGGATCTTCCTCCTGGAAGTTACATTAAATTAGCAGATCACAGCTATCAAGCCAAGAATAGGTTCCACACCAGGAGTTAAAGGATTCATAGGCGATAGGTATTTTGTAAATACCCAGAGAACTTTTGTTTTCACATTCAGGGTCTGTCTGTGCTGCATTAGTAGAAATACAGTGTGTTCATTCAGTGGGATTAGGGGAATGTGCTTTAGTCCGTTAAAAAAAGAGACAGATGGACTGAAGTAATAGCTCAGTGGTGGAATGCCTGCTTAGAAGGCTTGAGGCTCTGAGCTTGATCCCTAACACGGAGAATTACAAAGATAAATAGACAGTCATCTGTTTATGTTCCTGCAACACACAATTGAAATGAACTAAGGATTTGGGAGGCAAAGGAAAGTCTGTCTAGGCAACATTCCCATCACCATGGTACAGATCTCCTTCCCTTCCTCTTTCCCTCCCTCCACATGAATGGTGCCCTTAGGAGAAGGGCATGCACAAGTAAAATTAACATGGAAACACATTCAGAAATACCTCCAGAACTTTCTGGGGGAGTGAAAACCATGTATATTTTCATACATCTCCCACAGAATTGTAACTAGTGTCAATAGACCAACTTTGTTGTTGTTTTGTGGTGCCAGAAATCAAACTGAGGGCCTCATGCGTGGTAAGCAAGTGTTCTGCCCTGGGCTACATCCCCTGCCAAGATATTTTTTAATCTACTTTTTTCCCACTAGCAGATCACTTCTTGGGTTATATCACATGAAAGCTTACTTTTCTGGTGGCTTTTTTTGAATTAGCTTAAGTGGCAATATAGTATCTTGATGCCTGACTGCTCTTCTGCCCTGAGCAAACAAGGAAGGATCAAGTTTGGCCATGGTGGATAAGGGAGGAAGGAGCCTGCTTTGCTCCTGGATTTGCTTTTGCAATCAGCAATGTCCTCTTCTGGCAGTGGGAAACATAAACTACTACTTACTTTTATACCCAATGGTTGCAGGTAAGTGGCTAGGTACTGTGCTATATAGAGTCATTCAAAGACCCATGTGTCAGAGCTGGCATCATCAGGAATTTTCATCAGAGGAAGACAGTAAAAATGGAGTCTTTTGCTGTCTCCCAAGAAAGTGACATGTCACTTCTGCTCCATTTGCTAGCTAGCTCCATTTGCTCCATTTACATGACCTACATTACTTGGGAAGTGGACATGGTAGGAAGTGATGCCTACTACCCAAATCATTAAAGACTTTGTTCAGAAAGCCTGCCCTATCAACACTCTCGCTCTCCAGCCTAAATAAGAAGTGTTACTGAGACATGCTTCCTTGGCATGGCCACCTCTTTTGAATCATATTGCACACAGTACTATGCCCAGCCAATCATTGTCTAACTTCCCCTGGTCTGCTCAATGCCTATAATCCCTGTTGCCCTCTACTTCACCTGGCTAACTTCTATTTCCCTTGTAGAGCTCAAACTACTTTCAGTACTCACAAGGAAACTCTGCTAGTAGAAAGGTCTGAACCTCACTGAAGGAAGACCCCAGACTCAGATAGTATGCAAAGACAAAGAACATGCATTCTGCAGAAACAACCAGCATGCAGGGGTCAACCATTCTTCCAAATGGTGACCCCAGACAAAGGCATGCAGGCTTTCTTATAGGGAACAGGAGGAACTCTCTTGAAGGATTAAGTAATCTAAAATTTCACTGGTGGGTGCTAGGGAGTCACAGGTAGTCAGTGGTCTACATTTCTGTGTCATGAACATTTAACCATAGGATGAGATAGGGCTGCCCAGCACAGATGGCCCATTCTGAGATAAGGTATCTCCCCATTTTTTGTGGTTATCCCTAGGCTGTTCTTTGGGAGGGGGTTTTATGACCTTGTTTCTGGATTTTATGGTCTGTTCCTGGAGTTGGTGCCTTATGGCCTTCTTTTGGAAATCAGACCTGGTCCTTAAACGGAGACAAATGGGGATTATGTCATCCTTTCATTATAAACTCTGAATACCCTGGTTTTCTCTACTCAACATTCTTCTGTATGGAGCAATAGGGCTCCATAGGAACTGTGAAGCCAGACAGATGGTAAGAAGTGTCATTGCGATGGTTTGAATGAGAAGTCCACCACCACCACCCCCGCCCTTGTATTAAAACATCTATTCAATCAGTGGAACTGTTTGGGAAGGATTAGGAAGTATGGCCTTGTAGGAATATACGTGTCACTGGAGATGGACTTTGACATCAAAAGTTCATGCCATTTCCAGTTAGATCTCTTTCTGCCTCTAGCTGAAGCTAAATTGAAGAGTTTGGAATTAATTTAATTAGTAGAGAAGTTTCCAAGACACCCTAATATCACTTTGTTATTACTAATCTTATGCAGATCTACAATGAAAAAGAACAAGTGGAGCAAAAAGAAATACAAAATGTACAGTTTGGGGAGAAAAAGAACACCAGGAAATGTAATAGTGAAGCATTGGTTTGAGCTGAAAAGGATCAGGAGAAATGGACTAAATGAAGTGGTACCCTTAGTGCAGTTTAGCTAATACTGTAACTGTAAAAGGAAGAGACTGGGCGATTTTCTAGTCCTAAAAGCATCAACAAGTCAAAGCTTACGCAAATGCAATTCAAGGAGGGGGTCAGCTTTCAGTCCAAGCAGGCAGTAGAATTTGGCAGCTTCAGCCCTAGAATTCTAGCTTTAGAGTCAGGAAGGATACAGGAGTAAAGGGGGTCGTGGAATCTCCCTTTGCAGTTGAGGAAAGCTGCTTAGGCCAGGCATGTATCAGGGGAGTTCCAGTATGGAGGCCCAGACAGGCCACTGCATAAAGCTGGGTTGTGTTGGAGACCCAAAGATGTTAGAGATGCCTGGGCAAGCAGATGCCACCCAAGGACAGCTGCACACAGCTGGAAGTGCAGAGCCATCTAAGCCCTTCCACATCTGGTCTGGCCTGACTGGTTTTGCTGTAGCTTTTGCCCAGTATTTCCTCACTAGGTCTCTATTCCTCTCTTGTGAAATATATATCCTATACCCTGGAAACATACAATTTGCTTTCTGACTTTACAGAGGGTTATAATTAAGAGATTGCTTTAAGTCTTAGAAGAGATTTTGGACGTTTAAACTGTGTTGAAACTGTTCCTGTGGGGGCTTTTGAAGTTGTGCTAAATGCATTTCGCGTTATGATGTGACCGCAGCTTATATGGGCCCGGGATTAGATCTGTGGTGGCTTAAATGAGAATGGCTGCCACAGGCTCATGTATTAAATGCTTGGTCCCCAGTTGGTAGAACTGTTGAGGAAGGAGTAGGAGGTGTGGCCTTGTTGAAGATAGGTTGTCACGGGGTGAGTTTTGAGGTTTCAAAAGCCCATGCTATCTATTCCCAGTTAATGTTCTCTCTCTCTCTCTCTCTCTCTCTCTCTCTCTCTCTCTCTCTTTATCTCTCTTGTGGATCAGACAGCTAGTGCTCCAGGGACATTCCTACCTGCCTGCTGCCTTGCTACATGCTGTGATGGTCATGAACTCTAACCTTCTAGAACTCAGAGCCCCAGATTTAAGCTTTATTTTATACGTTGTCTTGGGCATGGTGCTTTGCCACAGCAATAGAAAGTAACTAAGACAGCAATGCAAGAAGACCCCCAACACATCTTGTTATTTAAAAGAAAACTAAAGGTTTTAGAACAATACGAATCCAGTCCAGAGAAAGCAGAAACTCAAAGTTGGACTAGAGAGATGACCCTGAGATTTAAAATGCTTAGAATGTTTGCAGATCACTGCAGTTCAGTTCCCATCATCCACAGGGAAGCCAACAGCTCCCCTGTAACTCCAGTTCAAGGTCACTTGATATCCATGTTCATCCTCAGCAGCTCCTGAATACCTGTGATGAACATGAGCTCACGCAGGTGCACACGTACACAAAAATAAACTTGTTTTTTAAAAACACTGACCGAAGTAATCACAAGATATTGAGCCCATCAAAGGAGCTGTGAGTCTGTGGTGACTTTCAAGTGATAGATGATACAAAGTTGCTAAGTGCTGCTTTGAGATTGATAAATGTTGAATAAATAAGTTCTATTCCAACAAAAATAGAAAATGGCCATTTGTACGAAATTTTATAAGAGATAAATAGTTGGAACGTATATCTTCACTTGCTGTAGAAAATACACATAATTGGCATCTTAACTTCTATATCACACTTACTTTAAAATGCACTTGAACTACTATAACAGAAAGATTGCTACATTTAAAAAAGGAGTTCCTGACTACCCATTGTTAAAGTCTAGGCTGAGTTTATCATCTTGTCTTCCAGTCTGTGTTGTTTATGCACATCCTGCCTGAAGACAGGAGGACATGGTGGAGCTGGCTTACTCTGTCAGACATCCTGTGCTTTAAGCTGCTCAATGGGGAGTGATTATAACATGCTTACATAGGGTTAGCCTCTTAGACTCAATCCAACAGAAACTTGGTTGGGCTTTGAGAATGAACACAGATGAAATAGTTATACTCTATCATGTGTGCATCTGCCTGAGAGATACAGGTTCCTATGGCACCTGGGAGAGTTTCAACAGTATGCATGGAATTCACATTACCCTAACTCACTGAAGCCTTCTTTGTCATACTCAGCCTTGAAGTCTTTTTCTGTATTAGAAATAAGTTCAGCAACTTGAAAGTGTATCAGAAGAAAGACTTGTACTCATGTGAAAACTATTCTTGAATCATCTAACTTCAAAGCTTGGGTTTCTGTTACCAGGTGAATAAAATCAAACTGCTGCCCATAAAATGGTCAGTTGAGCACAAAAGCAAAGGTAATGAAATATTAAAACCAAAGAAGAAGTGGGAAAAGCTGGTAAGAACATGCACACAGAAGAATGAAGAAATGCAAAATTAGGTAAAAACAAAGACAGTTGGAGAAGCATGCCTTCTGAGGGAGCAGCTCAGAAGGTAATGAGTCTACAAGATTTAATGAGAGAACCCTAGGGTGATAGATCCAGCAATATATTTGGGAAGAGATGGGAAAGATTAAGTTGAAAACTTACCTCCAAGGTGGTTCAGAGGGAACATAAATGTAGAATCTGTGAAAGACGTTTGTTGGCTAATTTTAAAGACATTTTATTTTTAAACATATGTTTCTGTGTAGTTATTGCCACTTATATGCAGGTTTCCATGGAAACCAGAAGAAAGTATCTGAGCCTATAGCTAACCCTGAAGGCAATTATCAGCTGCCTAACATGGGTACTGAGAACCAAACTTGGGCTCACAGCAAGTGCTCTTATGACTGAGCCATCTCTCCAGCCCCATGTGTTAGTAAAATAGGATTTTCCTCTAAGTCAAACTGCTGTCATCTTTAGGAGTTTGCCTGGACCAGCTTGCCAAAGATCATCACAGCTGGGATTTGTTTTGACCTTCCATCTTGGAAGGAGGGGACTGGAAAGGTCATAGGACCCTCATCTGAGTATCCAGTCACCCTTCTCAACCAGCTGAATGAAATTCTTCCCTAATTGCACACAGCCTAGGCTTCTCTGGGAAGGGCTAAAAGATATAAGCAGGAAAAGACAAAAGGAGAAGACAACATTTACACAGCCATGGAGGAATCATCACAAATTCTGGGTGCAGTCCTTCCAGTATGGCTGCTTTAAAGTCATCCACAACCCATTCATCACCCATTGTCTTGTAAGTAAGCTTGATAAACTCATTGGTTTCCCAGAGTGAAGTCTGGTAGAGTCCACCATGGTTTGTCACTGGGACTGAGGAGGGAGCAGATCTCCCTAAGAGAAGGAATTAGCAATGACTGGTTAATTTTGATTATTAATCTTATTGGATTGAGAAGTGCCTAAGAGAGTTAGTATAGTCTCTCTCTCTCTCTCTCTCTCTCTCTCTCTCTCTCTCTCTGTGTGTGTATGTATGAGAGAGAGAGAGAGAGAGAGAGAGAGAGAGAGAGAGAGAGAACACATGTGGAAGTCCTCAGAATGGAACTCAAGTCATTGGACTTGGTATCAAGCACCTTTTCCCTACTGAGCCATCTAACAGGATCTTAGATAAACTTTTAAAATGTAAAATCTAACAACTGTAGATGTAACTTTGCTAGGAGAGTGCTTGTTTAGTCCATGCTCAGCCCTGGGTGCGATCTCCAGCACTTTGTAAATTGGATTGGGATATCATGATCTATACCTTTAACCCTAGCACTCAGGATTGGAAGTCAGGAGAATCAGAATTTCAAGTTCATCCTCAGCTGCATAAGAAGTACCAGGTCAGCCTGAGCCACCCAAGAGACCTGGTCTAAAAAACAAAAAAGAGGATGTGATTGTTACAGAGACAAAGGTCATTAAAACGAAGCCAAGCAGAATAAGAAAGATACCTTGGAACATCTCAGGGATGGCTAGACCTCACCCATCACAGGTTCAAATGTGTGAAAGACCCAAGTCATTTGAAAGACCTTCTGTAAAGAGGAAAACACAACTAAGCACTCTGCTTCCACACATCTGCCTAGGAAGAAGTTGGTTTACCAGAGTTTTCTTTGCCATTCTCAGCTGCCCAGACATTTAGAAGCCAGTGTGTCTGTGACAGGGCTGCTGCCACTGAAGTTGGTGACAGTTATTGGGATTATGCAAAACCAGGAACATAGTGGCTTAGTCAGATTTCAAAAGGGAGGTCCAGAAATGTAAGACAAGATCTGGGTCCCTCCCTGTTGTTCCTGAGGGTGAAGCTGTGAGGGCATAGCCTTAACTTCAACATAGATCCAAAGAAGTTGGAGATGCCAAGACCATGGAAGATCTTAAGAAGAAAGCTGCAAGGGGGCAAGCAATGCAATCAGCAAGGTTACCCAAGCTCTCTGACAGTCACATTACATCATATGGCTTTAGTGTTGGACAGAGAGCTACAGAGGTAATGTTTGCTTTGATGGATTTGGCGCTTGCTTTTGTTTAAACCTTCTTTTCTACCATGCTGCCCCTACAGATTCCTCTCTTTTCAAATAAGAATGTTTACTCTATTCCACTGTTTTGGGAGCATTTAGCTTTTTACTTTACAGGAGCTCATAGCTAATAGTTTGAGCTATTAGCTCAGAGGAGACTTTGAGCCAGGACTTTTGAGCAATGCCAGAACTATTAAGGCTTTGGAGACTCTTAGACTAAACACATCTTCCATTATAAGATGGGCATGAGCCTTTTGAGGGCCAACATCAAATGTTTGGTTTAAATGTGAAGTGTTCTCAAAGGCTCTTGAGGGATTGGTCCACAGCTGCTGGGGCTATGTGGGAGAACTAACAACTTTAGGAGGTGAGGCCTGCCTGGAGGACATTGGGTACATGTCCTTGGTGGCAAATATCTTGCCCAGGGTCCTCTCAGTCACCTCTGCTTTCTATGAACTATGACTCAGGTAGCCTCTGCCACATGTTCTTGCTGTCATGACGTTATGTCTCACAGTGGGCTGAGAATCACTGGAGATAAGACCTGTGGACTGAAACTATGAGTCAGGCGAGTAACTCTCCCCTTTAGGTTGATTTTGTTAGGTATTTAGTCATGGCAATGAGAAAGTCTAACACAAGAAGCTTAATATGTCTCTTTAATTGCCTATTAGTCTAGATAATTTATGCATTGATGATAGGTGTCGATTGCTAGATTGGCTTCAAGTGCTACAGTTGCTCAAAGACTATAATTCACTACCAATTAATGATGAGACTGCCACTGGGACTCAGCTAATATATCTAAAATGTATACTCGGGTGCCATGCTTCAGTATAGATTCACATAGTCAGGAAATGTACCAGAGTCTCAGTGCTAACTAAAGAGATAAGCTGATGAACAGTGTCTGAGACTGCAGAACAAATGAAGAATGAGTGTGTATCAACAATTGCCAAAACATCAGTGTCAAGATTTGAAAGATGGTTTCTCTCAGTTCAGTCCTTCAGGAAGAAAGATACCAATAAAAGTAAAGACTGAGGGACAAGAAATTCATGGAAAGGAATGCCTGCGGCAAGGGAGAGATAGACACACAGTCTATCTGACCCTAGGGAAGGAGAGAAGAAAAGAGGAGGGACCTTGTAGATAGACTTCTAAACAACAGTACAGCAAAGCCAATGACTTCTGCAGTGTTGAAGAGCAGCCATACACCAGGAGGAATGAACTGGCTCTAGGACCCTCACTGCTCAAGTCACAGCATGGCTATGCATAGCTTCTGTAACAGGTCAGAATAAGAAGTAGCCGGGCATGCTCAGCCAGCAGGATCTTTGAATGAGTGATCTCAGTGGCAAATCCAAAGACCTATGAGATCTTCTCCCGTGTTCCACAGATGTGTTTCCCTGGCAACTGTTAGGGAACAACTCCCCATGGCTCCTGTGAGCCTCTCTTCTTGAAAGGACATTTTGAAGGAGGTCCATAGGATAAGAGATCCCTGGATGCTATAGCTGACCTCAGAACCATAGTTGGAAATTATTGTCTCCTTTCCCCACTGCCTATTCTCCATTCCTCTCACTCTCCACTATCACCTCAGCTGACCCCAGTGGCCTACATGCTAGTATGACCCAAGCCTTCATTTCTGAGAGAATCTGATTCCTTAGCAGCCATATCTCCTTAAGGCAACATATCTTCTCGTGGACATAACTAGACCATCATGAACCGAGATGCCAAGCTTATCATATTGTATAAATACAATCCTGCTTTTTCCTGCCACTCTGGGTATATTGTCCTGGCTTAGATAACAACTTTCCCACATGTCAATGAATACAAGGAACACAAAATATTCAGGTCATAGCTATATCTCATAATTAAGTACAACATTTGTCATTAGACCCAACCATGCTACTTTGAGAATAAGGATCTCAATCTCCCTGAGATCAGAGTTTGGGTACAAGAAGCAAAAAGCTTGGGTTCTTGGGAGTTATCATAAGTGAAGCACAGCTGCCCTGCCCTTGGCTTCTGTAGTTATGGCTTCTTTTACTTGGAAAAACAGAGCCACACAGAGGTCTCTGATATCATGTGTTTGTAACACCCCTAAATGGTGTCACCCTGTCCTTTGGAGGATTGCCTTTGAGCTGGCATTTCAGTTGTCTTCAATAACCTAACACAATACTTTATTATGCTGGCTTCTATGGGATGGTGAGGGATCAGGGAGAGCCACAGTCAAGATCCCTCTCTTAAATTTCCTTCACTTTAAATGGGAACTGGGTCCAAGGCCATGATATATGCATGCCATATCTATGAACCAAACATTCTATAAACCATGGAGAAAGGGCATGTAGAAAAAAATCCACTCCTAGAATAAATGTATAAGCCTGTCAAGATAAGACACCAACCTTTCCAGGATAGAGTGTGCCTTTGAAGAATGTCTTCTTTCAGGTCTCTATCTCAGTTTCTAGCACTGATAGATTGGCAGAGATGAGCCTGAGGCAGGTATTCACATATACAGAACCCACAAGAAGACACCATCTCTGTCATCATGGCCATTCTGATTATAGACAGCTAATATCAAGGTTTCATGATTGTGACTATTTGGAGTTTCTGTGCCTTCCCAAAGTAGAAGCCTGGTGGGTATTGGTGTATAAAACAAACAAACAAACATCATCAACAACAACAGCAACAACAGAAACCCACCCAACCAAAAGACCTCACACTTCATATTTATTTCTATGTATTTCCAGCTATGCTTCTATTACTAACCTCTTCATGACCAGGGTTGCAGCATTAGGGCTGCAGCCTGACCCCTCGGAGCTCTTGTTCTACAGTTACTACTCAGTGCTAACTGTCTATAGGATAAGTTGCATCCACAGCAGTGCTGAGTGTGGTTGGTCAGTGGGGTGTTTCCAAAACAGATGTCTGCTACATCACCTGCCCCCCGTTCCTACTAGCAGGAACTAGATGGGACAAATTGTCTTTAACTCTGAAGGTATCCTGACCTGGTTCTAGTCAATGAAATTTTAAAACTTGACTGAAGGGACAGGTCCTGGATTCCTTGCAGGTTTTGCCTTCCACTCTCTGCAGCTCATGTTGCTTCCATGACATCTGGTATTAAGAAACCCTCTCAAGACCTCCCAAATTAATGCCATGTCACTGTGTGCTGGATCAGTGGAATGATAGCTATATTATACTTCAAGCTGTATTATGACTAAGGGTAAAGAATTACCATGTGGCTGGCTGGCAAGACATCTCAGCAGGTACGGACACTTGTTGCTGAGATTAACAATCTGAGTTCAATTCCAAGAACTCACAGGGTGGAAGAAGAGAAGCAACTTCTGCAGGATGTCCTCTGACTTCTATACATGCACACCAACACAATAAACACACAAACAAACGTTAAAAAAATCCAACACTTTTAAATAGTGAAGCCCCAAGTTCAAAGCTGTGAGTTTTGTTCTCCATTTTGTGTGATTACAAATTCCTCTCCCGGAATAAAAGATAAGGTAATTCCCAATCCAATTACTATGTAATATTACAGGGTAAAGATATATTTTTCCATCACTACCATTTCTGGCACAACTATGACTGGAGCTGCTACTTGGTTGAGTTCATAGAAACCTATGGTCAGTCCCTGGAATCCATTTGACAGATTGGTGACTTCAACAGAGACAGGACAGGAACTGCCATTCAGACAACCTTAAGATCTTAAATGGTGCTTGTTTTAGTTAGGGTTTTTCAGAGAAACAAACCATGGGGGAGGGGTGGAAGGGAGAGGTGGAAAGAACAGAGAAGAGATAGAGACTAGTTTTAAAGATTTGGCTTTAACTCATAAAACTATGGAAATTTGGTAAATCTGATGAGGAGAGAGGGAGGCTAGAGACTAGTTCAAGTGCAAAGGCGGTCTGCTGGTGAGCCAGGAGGAGCAGACATTGCAGATGATGTTAGGAATCTATGGACAACATCCTTCTGCCTGTTCTGTTCAAGCTTTCAGGTGATTGGATGAGGCTACCAGACTATGCAGGGCAGTCTGCCTTACTAAAAAGTCCCTGCTTAAACATAAATCACATTAAAGTGCCTTCATAGAAACACCAGAACAACATTTAACTGGGTGTCTGGGCACTGCAGCCCAACAAAGCTAATCATGAGTTAACCAGAACAGCGACTGACATCATTTCTGGGATGGGTACCATTTTTTTCAGTCACTGTTTTCATTCAGGAAGTGATAGTTGGCCTTCACACATTCTTCTTACTGTACTAGCTGAGGATCTACACTGCTCAAGCCATGAGAGTCAATCCCTTTCTCACTAAGGATGGATGTAATGGCTACCAGCTGGACTCCTGGACAGCAAGGCCTCTGTAAATTGGACTTTAGCCAAACTGTGCATCTTATAGGTCCAAATCCTAACACTAACAGAGGACCAGGAGGACATCTTAGGTCTTCAGGTATCAATATCAGCTCAGACAGTTGTCCAAATGCTCTTGCTCACTGTGAGTGGTTCTTCCTGAACATTCTTTTGACAGAAGGGCTTTTGACTATTAATACTTGCCATGAAGTTGCGGGAGTCTTCATTTTCTGGACACGGCCATTGCTTAATCACTGCTTCCTGGGTCTGTGTTGTCCTGAGATACAGAAACTGAACAATGGGTCCTTGACTTTATTGAGGAACTACCTTCCTCCTCCTGCATCTCTACTCCAGCTTGTTTCTGGTTACGGGTGTTAAACGAGGTGCTCACTCAGTACCTGCTCTCCCATTCCCCCCTAGGAACACCAGAGTCTATTAACCATCTCTATATCTCTTGGTGGTTACAGTAATGTGTCCAGCTTTTGAGTATTAAGCATTGCTGCCTGGCCTCTATCATTTGGGGGTCTTGTCACCCCTCTGGCTCTGTGACAGTGTCATTTCTAGCCTACAAAGAAAGCCACCACTGTGATGCTAGTGCTCCTCTCGCCAGCTCTTATTAAATGGCCTTGGAGAATGGCCTATCCCTTGCAAGGACATAAGCCTCTGGTGGGCTTTCTGATATTGCCTGTGGAATCTATTAGAGATTTCTTCTTTACCACCTACTATAACAGCTCCAGAATTTCCTTCACCCATCATAAGCCATCACTCTCCTGGGAACATGGAGATACAATATCGTTGCTGTCATCCCATCCCGAGGGAGAATGTGGTGGTGTCCTCACAACAATGGTAAATCCTATAATCCCATTGGATGCTCCAGAATAACGAGGCTCTCTGTCTCTCATGCTTTGCTTTTTGTTACTTCATCATCCCTATTCCTCATCTTTCTGTAGGGATTTGCATTAAAGAACTTTGATGTAAAACTGGGAATGTGACTCAGAGGCAGAGACATATCTGACACAAATTTGGTCCACAGCAGTGAAATGGGGGGGGGGGGGGGGGAGGATAGGGAGGTGGTTTAGCAGTTAAGAACACTTGCTACTCTTACAGAGAACCTGAGTCTGGTACCCAACATCCACATGGCAGCTCACACATGCCTAAATTCAGTTTCAAGAAATCCAGTGCCCCTTTATGGCCTCCATGAAGATCAGTCATGGCATGCGTGTATGTGGTATACTTACTCATAATAAATAAATCTTTAAAAAATAAAAGTAGGGGCTGGGGAGATGGTTCAATAGGGTAAGCGTTGGTCATATGGGCATGGGGACCACAGCACTGATCATCAGCACCCTGTGAAAAGCTGGCTGTGGTAGCATGTTCCCCTGATTCCAGCTTTGAAGAGGTGGACACATGAGGATTCCTGGCTCTCCTTGGCCAGTCAGTCTTGTCAGATCAGTGAGCTCCAGAAACAGTGAGACCCTGTCTCAAAACACAAGCTAGAAAGTATGTGAAGAAGCTACCCAACATCAACATCTGGGCTCCCACATGCATGTTTACAAACATGTGCTCATATACATGTACACGGGTGTATACCACACATGCACCATTTAAAAACCAACATAAATATTCTTTTTGAAAAATATTTTACTTTATTTTTTTATTTGTGTGTATATGTCCATGTGAATGTAGGCCATGTGTGTGTAGGAACTGGAGTTCCAGGTGATTGTGAACCACGTGATGTGGGTGCTAGGAACCAAACTTGGGTCCTCTGGAAGAACAGCAAGAGCACTTAACCACTCAGCCATTCTACCCCCAAAAGAGCATTTATCTACTTTTTTATTTTTATGTGTATAGGTACATGCTTGCATGCAATTATGTGCACTATGTGTGTGCAGGAGCCAACAGAGGCCAGAAGAGGGCATCAGGTGTCCTAAACTAGAGCTACAGATAGTTGTGAGCCACCATGTAGGTGGTGGAATCCGAGCCCCAATCCTCTGCAAAAGTAGTCACGTTTTCCAAATACCTTCCAAGTTGTTACCAGGTCCCAGCAGTTAAGTCATCAGCAACAGTGTGTCAACCTCATGCCTGGGATCTGTTCTCCACTGTGGAATCTGATGAACCGGTTTCACATCTAGTTTTACTACCTATTTTTACTTTTCCTGTTTTTAGTGTGTGTGTGTGTGTGTGTGTGTGTGTGTGTGTGTGTGTTTTGCTTGCTTGTTTGTTTGCTGTGCTTTTGTTGTTGTTTTTCCTTAACTGTGTCACTTTGTAGCCTCTGAGTAGTGGACATCAAACCCAAATCAGATGTGTAAAAAATGTTATGGGGAAGGCATGGGTGAAGGCAAAGCTGAAGACAGCAGGTGGAGGAGAAAGGCACACCACAAACCAGATCAGAAGCTGTGAGAGGAGAAGGGAGGGCAGGGGAAAAGAAGGAAGAGGAAAAGGGAGGGGAGGAGAGAGGGGAGGGGAGGGGAGAGGGAAGGAAGAGTCTAGGCTGCATGGCACTCTGAGAAAGCCTTGGCTGGGCAATTGGCAAATTGTTTCTGGCAGAAATGCCCTGTACACCGCATTGAGACATTGCTGGGAACAGAGTGGGTGAGGTGGGGAGGGAGTCTGAATGTGCAGATCTGGAGGATTGCTGCTGGTCAGAGGTTGCTAGCCAACAACACTTCATAGAGCATGCACTCTTGGACAGAGATCTGAGTAACACTTCCACAAGCAAATGTAAGTACGGAAGCAGAAAAAAAAAGAAGCCAAGGTTGCAAGGCCAGACGCGCAATGGAATGGGAGGCTGCCAAGAAGCATGATGGGTAATAAGCAAGGACACGCAATCAGATAGGATGTATAGATTTCAGTGTTCTGATGCAGAGTAGAGTGACTACTTAATAATAATGTATTGCATACCTCAAAATAGTATTCTCTCCACAAAAAATTGGTATGATTTGATTCTTATATAATATTCACAGGCATCGAGTCATTACACTGTACTGTACTATATATATATAGTGTTATATATAGTTATATATACTTATATATAGTTATATATATATATAGTTATTTTGTGTCAATAAAATATATATATATATATAAGACGAAAGCTTGTATATATTTCATCTCTATTTTCATGTGTTTGGGTTTACTTAACTGGTTTAATGTTTCAATTGGCATTAATGAGTCTGAAGGAAGAGATATGACTATTTAAAAGAATGGTCAGAGCCAGGCATGGTGGCTCATACCATGGGACAAAGTAGTCCCAGCCCATGGGAGGCTGGGTAAAGAATTGAAAGTTCAAAGTCAGCCTATACTTCCCCCTCCCCCCCACACACGTTGGGGGTGTGTCTCAAGGAAGACCATGGCCAAAACATAGAGATAATTTGCTTCATCGGCTTCTCTGAAGCCACATTTTCATAGTTCATGTTGGGTGTTTTTTATTTTTCTGAATATTTACATTTATTTCCCTAATTATTTTCATAGCTGATATGACATGGGGCGCAGGAGAGCAGCAAGCGCTAATTTTTCAGTGAGGTTTCCTGGAGAGACAATTCACCTCAGAGAAGATGGAGGCACATGGTACTGACTTGGTGATTGGAGCAGTTTAATTGGTGTTATTTACAGAAGCATGGGTGAAGGGCTACTTACAGGAAGTCAAGCAACCTTCAAGTGCTACACCTCTTTAGAGGCCTCCCTCCCCTAGCAACTGTTAATCAATTTTATGTCTTGAGGGAGAAGTGGGGTCTCATATGCCTGTGAGGCCTCTAGCCTGCACATTTAAATATCCTCTCATGGTCGGTGATTGGAAAGATGGTTGGTGCCAAACTTTGCTGCCTGAGTTCAGTTCCTGAATTCTACATGGTAGAAGGAGAGAACTGGCTTCCACAAGCTGTCCTCTGACCTCTACATGTATTTTGTGGCATCCAAACAAACACACACACAATGAAATAAATATATTATTTAGTTAAAAACAAACAAACAAACAAACAAACAAACCAACTCCCAGCAGCCCAAATGCTGGGATGACAGATGTACTACCACATCTGGCTTTTTCTCATGCTTTAAGTAGCTCTTTCAGTTACACAAAATTGCACTGAGGTCACTGGACTTGGCTCTTGACTTTCTTGCATTTATAGGACTTAACTCTATTGTGCCCATCTCAGGAAACCCGAACATATCCAACCCTTTCTGTGGCTACAGCTTCACACTATTATATATCTGAGCCTAAAAGTAGATGATTTTACACTGGAGCTGGAGGCCCACCTGCTGTGTCCTTGAAAATGTATCTGGCCTTCCCTGTCTGGCATTGCTCATTGGCAAAAAAGCACATTTTAGCTCTATGACAGGTCAGTTATAGGGTTCAAACACTATAACATGAGAGAGAGAGAGAGAGAGAGAGAGAGAGAGAGAGAGAGAGAATGAATAAAGGCTCTGATAACCTACATAAAGTGTCTGGGTCCATGGTTCTCCAGTGTTATTCTTCCCAGTAGGAACTTCCAGTGAAATCTTTTTACTCTGTCTCACAAGATTCCTAGCACACAATGCACCAAGTTTTCCTCCGCTGCTTTCAGAGTTATTTTTCAACAAGCTAAACTTATTGGGCCATTTCTCTGCCAGAAAGTCGCCATCTTCCCGTTCCCTCTGGACTCGCTAAGTTGCTCACTTAAAAAAGAATCAGCCCCTTATGGCTGGAACCTTAAATGCCACACCTCGGTGCTTCTGATACCTTTAGTGCTCTGTATGTCCTGTCTCAGGACTAACCTCAACTCACACAGAAAACCTCTTGTGTGAGAAGAGCTGACATCTCTGGAAGATCTCCCCAAGTCAAAATCAAGCAATAGCTGGAGCTACTGAGCACTTTATTAAAAGCATTAACCAAGCAAAGCTGGAAATTCCTGAGATGTAATTACTTACTCTAGGGAGAGATCCACTTTTGAGTAAAAATCAAATCCAGTGCCCTGACCAGTGATATGTCTGGTACATTGTAGACAGCCGTCAGGTAGTGTGGGGTAGTCAAATGTAATGCTGTTATAATTAACACACTTAAATTCCTCCCTTTCTCTTGTTTTTTTCCCACTCTCTCTTTTTATCTTCCCTGCCATCCCCCAGCAGTCGAATGTGTTCCCACAATGGCCTCAAACTCACATAGGAGTAAAGGACAACCTTCAGCTTTTATTCTCTTCCCGAGGGATGTGCTTGTGGCTGTGGACCTCCACATTGGTTTATACAGTACTGGTGATTGTACCCAGGGCTTCTGCATGCTAAATAAACCCGCTACCAACTAAGCTACTTCCCCAGCCCTACTTAACTAATTTTAATCTATATTGTCATGATATATAATTTTAATGTTTGGATACAAGAGGTTGTTTTTATTAGAAGTAGTAAGGCTTATTACACCTCTTTGAGAATTTCCCCAGTTGTAAAGCTTTAAAAACAACAACTCAACCACCCATTTTAAAAAAAAAAAAAAAAGCTGAAGTGAACACATAGCTCCTATTTTAAGCCCAAGGTAATTATGTAGATCGTGATAATGACCCATGGATGTTGGTAATCCGTTGCAGCTTGATAATTATACTCCATGAACAGTTCAGATTAACATGCTCCTTATTTTTCTGTAGAAGCTACAATTTAGAGTCAGCTTTAAACCCTGTGCTGTGGTGAAAGGACCTCTTCGGAATCATAAAGACTGGAACCCCCGAGTCTCTGTAGCTTCTGTCCCTCTCCCTTTATGTAGCAAGAACAACCAATTCCTCAGTGGACAGTTACTTTTTCCAAATTCCCTGAAAACAGATGAACAAAAGAAATAAGAAAGGATTGTTGATCTGAAGCCTGAATAACTGTCGTCACAGAGGGACGGACGGAGGGAGGGAGGGAGGGAGGGAGGGAGATAGAGAGCGAGCTGATTTATTCACCAGACTTGACTTCAACCAATAGTTCATTTAGAATAATTTGCTGTCGATTTTGAAGTCAATAGTGAACCAGCCTCTGGGAAAAGACTTCAAGCAAATGCAGCATTGTTGATGTCACTCAGATCACTACTTCCCAGGGCTGCCCTGGAGTTCTGCTTGCAAACTCATTAATGGCTCTTAACTATAACCATTATATGATTCTCTCCCAGCGAAGCCTGGCCTTATCAGTCAGGACACTCACTGTATTATTTCTGAACTCTCAATGTCTTTGTATATCTATTGTTTAGAACTTAGCAGACCTTTAATAGATGTTTGTCAAGGAGACGGTACTCATTTGGGTAAATATATGTTCTGAACCTTAATGAGTGAGTCTGGGTACAGCACTTGTTGATGCTATTATTGGTTCTTGCCCACTTTGAAGACTATCCCTTTCAAAGTTTCTATAAAACCATGCATCATTTAGGCTTAAGGTGCATGAAATTTTAAATTCGAAAGAATAAAGTTTAAAATAAAAATGAGATGGTTTTGACGTCAGAATATTGTGGCTACAAGCCGAAAAAGAAGCACTTTCTTGCAGTGCTCCTGATGGGAGAAACTCAGGAGGACACTTCAAAGTTACATTTACAAACCTTTAACACACGTTAGACATATCTTAAACTCCTAGGTCAGAAGTCACTCCTATCCTTTGTTCTCTGAAAAAGCAAAGATCTCCAAATATAGACACAAAGATGTTAAACTCAGAGCAGATTACAGTAGCTTAAAAAGTCTACTATATCAAAATTAGTGGAGCACATATAATAGTTCTTATTACAGTACAATAAACAGCCCCAGATGATACTTTTAAAATACTGGCAAAGAAGGGCTTTCTTATGATAGACTGTGGTTGTGTTGTTAGCTTGGCAGGATCTGGAATAACCTCAGCCTATAGGCATACATCTTAGGGTTTAATTGCTGTGAAGAGACACCATGACCACAACAATTCTCATAAAGGAAAACATTTAAATGGGCTGGCTTAGTTTCAGAGGTTTAGTTCATTGTTGTCATGGCAGGAAGCATGACAGCATCCAGGCAGACATGGGCTGGAATGGTAGCTGAGAGTTCTACATCACAATCAGCAGGCAGCAGGAAGAGTCACTAGGCCTGGCTTGAACACCTGATACCCCAAAGCCCACCCATAGTGACACACTTTCTCTAACAAGGTCACACCTCTTTTTTCTTAGATTTATTTATTTTATGTATATGAGTGCACTGTAGCTGTCTTCAGACACACCAGAAGAGGGCATCAGATCCCATTACAGATGGCTGTGAGCCACCACCATTGGTTGTTGGGAATTGAACTCAGGACCTCTGGAAGAGCAGTCAGTGCTCTTAACCGCTGTGCCATCTCTCCAGCTCATGGTCACACCTCTTAATAGTGCCACTTTCCTATGAGCTTATGGAGGCCATTTTTTATTCAAAACACCACAGCATACCTGTGGTGTTTATCCTGATTCTATTAATGAAGGTGGGAAGACCCATGTGTTAGTTTGTTTTCTGTTGCTGTGATAAATATCTTGACCAGAGCACCACGGAGAGGAAAGGGCTTATTTCATCTTATTGTTTACAGTCTATGGCTGGGGAGATTTGTATATGCTTGATCCAGAGAGTGGCAATATTAGGAGGTGTGGCCTTGTTGGAGTAGGTGTGACATTGTGGGAAGTGTGTCACTGTGGGGGTGAGCTTTGAGACCCTCCTCCTAGCCACATGGGAGCCAGTCTTCTAGCGGCTTTCAGGTCAATATGTAGAACTCTCAGCTCCTCCTGCACCATGCCTGCCTGGATGCTACCATGCTCCTGCCTTGATGATAATGGACTGAACCTCTGAACCTGTAAGCCAGCCCCAATTAAATGTCCTTATAAGAGTTGCCTTGGTCATGGTGTTTCTTCAAAGCAGTTAAACCCTAACTAAGACAATGGTGATAGGAAGTCAGGGCAGGAACCTGGAGACAGGAACTAAAGCAGAACCACAAAGAAATACTATTTATTGGCTTCCTCCCCATGGCTTGCTCATCCCACCTGCCCAGTGGTGGCACTGCCAACAGAATGTTGGGCATTCTCACATCAGTCATTCATCAAAAAAAAAAAAAAAATGCCCCACAGACTTGCTTATGGGCCAACCTGATGGAGGCAATTCCTCCATCAAAGTTCACTCTTTCCGGATGACTCTAGCTCATGTCAAGTCAACAGAAATTCTAACCAGGCAGCCTGCCCCTATGGTATTCCCACTCCCTAGGTGGGGTCCTGGAGAGAGAGCTAAGAGCATGCACTCACTGCTTTCTGCTCCTGCTTTCGGCAGATGCCTTGTGAGCAGCTGTCACATTGACTTCTCTGCTAGGATAACCCTGTCCTTGAACGGTGGACTGAAATAAGCCTCTTCACCATTAACTTGCATTGGTTGGAGGTTTGTTCATTTGTTTTTAAAATTACAGCAACAGGAAAAGAAATAAGCTGATATGTTTATAAGGTGCACTTCATATTATTAACCAGTTAAAAAGTGAACTGAGGCAATACTGGGTGCATTTATAGCGTTTGCCAGCTGCCACCTCTCTGAGTCCCAGAACAGTTCTATTGCTTCACAGGGATATGTGAGCCAGTGGGGTCATTGTACTCCATGGCCTGCTCTTCTCAGCCCCTGCCTAGCTCTTGGTTTTGCTCTGTGGATTTATCTGATGAGAAGAATCATAAGTGTGTGGCCTTCGTCTTTGTCTTCTTTCATCTAATGATCTGGAAGTTTACCTACCTCTTGGCAGCTGTTACCTTCCTTTTATAGCTGAATAATGTTCCGCTGTGTGTACAGACTGTAATGGGCCCGTTGGCTCTTCACTCTGTGTCTATGGGAATAGGGCTGTAAGTACTGGGGTCCCTCCCTGACTCATTTTAATGATATAACTATTCTAGGACAGTTTGAGGACTATCAATCATAATTCTGGGGTAGAGTGGCTACGGATGACTTTTTTTATAATATTTACAACATTGGACCTAATCAGACTGGATTCCATTTCTTCCTGTGTCATGTGAAGAAAATATACTTTGCCTAATTGGATTTTAAAGGGAAACACTGTAACATACTTAGAAATATTTGGATGCACCTGCTCAGTACTGAATTCATGGCTTTATTTATTTATTTATTTATTTATTTATTTATATTGTGTGTGTGTGTGTGTGTGTGTTTCCTTGGAAGCCAGGAAAGTGCATTGGATCCCCTGGAGGTGGAGTTACAGGTGGTTGTGAGCCATCTGACTTGGGTGCTGGGAATAGAAGACTGTGGTCTTCTGCAAGAGCAGCAAGTGCCCTAAAGAAATACACTATCTTTCCAGCCCTTTCATGATATTTAAAACTTTTTTATTTATATACCTCTGTTATATTTAAAGCATTTTCCTTTAACAGATCACTTGCTAGTGTTAAACTGGCTTTTTTAGTGCATTTTCATGGGGTACACTTAAGGTGAGCATTCCTATTTGCTAATGGTCGTTACAGCTGGTGCTAGTCAAAGGTTATTTTATTTTGTAGATCTCACTTTAACTAGGTATATCTTTACACAGTATTTCTCCTTCCAAGTTTCAATTCAAATAATCAAAGAACTTATTCTCCTGCCTTCTGCCAAAATTGTCCCAGGCTTTCTTTCAGCTTCAATTTGTGTTGCAAATACAACCAGCCAGGTTGTCCATCTTAGGCAGCATAGGGACTGATGAAAGACACTGATTTCTTATACACAACCAGGAAAATTTGTTATGCTTGGGTCTTACTAAATATACCAAACCTTCCTCCAGAATCTTTTCTTTTTAGATAAACCTCATAAGTTATTTTTCATCGAAAACTTAAACTTTGCCAAATGAGCACTTCTTGGTGTATCAGAATTGAGGCCAGTTCTTTGGGCTGAGCAGTGGCGCTTGGGGGTCCCGGGTTTGAGAGGCGAGGCCAAGGGCAGCGAGCTAGGGGCAGTGTTGGTTAGGGGTTCGAGTCCCACCACCTCACCGTGTCCTAGATTCCGCAGGTGTCCAGCGAGGAGGGGGCGGAGCATCGGGGGCGTGGCTGTGCAGGGCGTGTCTCCGGGCTCCGCCCCTCCCGCGTAGGCGGCTGCGGCACCTCCCCCGCCCGCGCGCCCTTGCTCCTCGTCCGGCCCGCCTCGCCCCCGCGCGGCCTCTCCGCTTTCTCTCCCGCTTCGCTCCGGCCTCTCCGAGTCTGCAGCGGGGCGCCGGGAAGATGGCGGCGCGGGGAGGCGGCGCGGGGGGCGCGGGCTCGGGATCCGGACCCTCTGCTGGGACGGGGGAGGCCGCGGAGTCCGCGCTGCGCCCGGGGGAGGTGGCTGCGCTGCACCCCCAGGAGGTGGCTGCACGGCTGCAGCGGATGCGACGGGAGCTGAGCAACCGGCGAAAAATACTGGTGAAAAACCTGCCCCAGGACAGCAGCTCCCAGGTATGGGCACCGGGCCGGGGTGACCAGGCCGGGATTGGGGACACAGCAACCCGTGGAGTCCGGGCTGGTCCCGGCGCCTAGGAAAGGAGGAAGGTATGCGCGCCGAGCCGGGAGCCCTTTGCCTCGACGAAGCCCTTCTGCGGCCAGTGAGAGCAGCGTGTTGGGAAACTGAGGCTGGGCAAGGCGGAGCTGCTCGTGCAAGGTCAGGGGGTTCTGGGGCGGCTGCTGCCACGTCTGGTCTGTATTTTGTATTCCCTCCAGCCCAAGGCGGTGTTTTAGGTGAAGGCGCGTGGAGGGGAGCTGAGGAGCTCCGATTTAGGGGACTGGCTTCCGAGCCCCTCGAGGAGGAAAGGGGTCCCGCGTAGGGTGTTGGGGACTTGATTGCCACGGGGGCGGGGTCACGGGAAAGCTAGGAGAGTTCTTCTGCAGAAGCACTTGACCAAGTTTGTATGAAACAACTTTGCTCCGCTTGCTAAGGCCGCAGAGAGCAGAGGCTGACTGATACTGCGCCGGCAGTCTTGCAGCCTTCTGCCAAACCAAGTATGGCAGGATTTGTTTCTCAGTGCTTGCACCGAGTTTAAAATTAAGCAGCTCGCTCTCTTTAATCCAGATTAACTGTTGCTCTTGGATTAGAAAGCCTGAGTCGATTTAACTCCCTCTCCCCCCCTCCGATTGCAAAAGTTAAACTCTTATTTTAGGAGCGCTAGAGAATTTGAAGGATTTTCCTGGGATTCGTATTCATTCATTCTCATTCATAGTTCTCCCCATTTTTTCTCTCTGTCCTAACCTCATCTCCTCTCCTTTCTTTGAGACAACATGTCAAGTATTCTCAGGCAGGCCTTGAATTCCTGATCCTCCTTTCTCCATCTACCATGTGCTAAGATTTCAGGTGTGTACCACAGTCTTGGCAAAATAATCCTGTGTGTGTGTGTGTGTGTGTTGCGCGCTCACACACACACATACACACACACACACACACACACTTGTGAGTGTGTGTATTACTCCCAAGACTTCATGAGTGCTTGCAACACTCTACCACCTGAACTATAGCCCCCCCCCCACGTTGTCTTTCTCCCTTTTCTTGTGCACAAGTATGCACATGCATTAAGGCATGAAACAATGTATCATTCTTTAGGTGTCCTACATGTGCAGATGCTTGTACATTTATTTCATAAATAGGTATTTGAATATGTAAAGTAAATGCGAAGATCTGTCCTGATAGGTAGGACCTCAAAAGGAATTTTTCATACAGAGTTGTGAGGTGACTGGCTAGAGACAGTTGCATGTTCTCTGTGACTCATAGAATATGACAGTGCCTACCTCATTACTGTTGGCAGACTTTATGTAGATACAATAAACATGAGCCTACCACCTCCTAACTAGGTGGTGGCATCTCATCTTAAGATGTGCCACAGTGCCTACTTCCCTCTGTCAGATGGTGTTTTTTGTGTTGCCACCTGAAGGTCCTCTGAAAAAAAACAGCCTTCCTGCTCATGAATGTCTAAGGTCTCCATGGGGCTCAGGGAGAGGGGGGCTTGGGAGAAGCAGATGGCATTTCTACAAAACAAATTAAAGAAGTATCGACTCGTGATAGACAATCTAGCAGAAGATGGAGAAGTGTCTGGATTTCCTCTGCAGAATGTCAGCTATTTCTGTTGTAACATTTCCCTGCATGAAGTCTAAAAACACTTAATGCAAATTCAAGGCAGTTCTGTATGTTCTTGCTTTGCTGTTATCTTTTGCATTTCTGTTCCCAAAAGAGGCGGAAAAGAAACCCAAGGGTCTTCGGAACTATTTCAATCCTACCTCATCTATATGCTGACAGAAGGCTTTCAGAGACTTACATCTGTGATTGTTTGGGGGTAGGGACATATTTTTTTTCTCTGTTTTAAACTTACAATTACTCTAAATCCTAGGATTTTTCTGTAAAAGTAGCTAGTTTATTTGCATAAACTAGCAAATAAAATTGGTTTAAGCTAAGATGTCTCAGTGAAGTCATTTAAAATTTTGCACCAAACTCAATTCTTATGCCTTCTCCCCCTTTTTTAAATAAAAGAACTGCAGAGATTGACCCAAAAGTCAAAACAGAAGTGCCGGTCAATGGTTAAGCAAAGGTCTCCTGACTGATGCTGCCATTGATCTTTTCTCTAGTAACGGGTAGAATAAAATGTGTTGATAGTTCTGATATACAGTTTTGAAATCTAAACAGATCAGTGTTAGATTCCATGTGACGTATGTTGGAGCATGTTCTTTGTCCCTCCCACAAGCCCCCTTGTGCTCATACTTGGATTAGCTTTGCCAGTTTTCTGTTCATGTTCAGAACTAAAAATGGCAATGTTACCTAAGCAAATTAGGTGTAAGTATGTTAACTTCCAAAAGATAACAAAAGGAAGTCCAATAGATTATTTTTGTGTAATAATGGATGTTATTATTTGTCTAGTAAAGTTCATTTTCTAGGTTGTATTTCCTGAACGTGCTCAGTATGACCTCTTTTTTCTTTTGGGTTCTGTCTTTAACTTCCCTTCACAATGTCTGATTTTTCCTTAGTGACTATATTTTGTTTTCAACTCACTAATCAAAGTTTGACTTTATTTTATCTATTTTCATCAGGATTATATTATGTTACCTGAACTGAAACTGTGTACTGGAACTGCTATAAAAATATTGTGTTTAATTATTAATCAGATATTTGAAATACTCTGTTTCTAGATGAGTTTGTGTATTCACTCATTTATTTTAAAAGATCATGTTAAGGGCTGTCCTAGTTGGCTTTCTGTAATTGTGATAAAAACCACAACCAAAAGGAAACAAACCAACCAACCAGGGTTTATTTCAGTTTCCAGTTTATTGTTCATCATCAAGGGAAGTCAGGGCAGAATATAAGGCAGGAACCTGGAGACAGGAACTGGAACAGAGGCCACAGAACACTGCTTACTGGCTTGCTCCTTCTGGCTTGCTCAGCCTTCGTTCTTCTATAACTCAGGACCACCTACCCATGAGTGGCACCACCCACAGAGATCTGGGCTTTCCAGTATCAATCATTAATCCAGATTTGCCCACAGGCCAATGGAGGCAGTTCCTCAATTGATGTTCCCTTCTCCTAGATGAGCCTAGCTTATATCAAGTTGACAAAAAACCTAACCAGCGTAAGGACTAGTTCTCAAATTGTCAAGTGTAGAGATGCTACTGTTTGGTATTGTTTAATAGTAACCTGATAATTTGTTCTTAACATTTTAAAAACATGGATATTTTGTTTTTAAAGTGTGTGCATATGTATGCATGTTCATGTATGTATGTGTGTATGACTCATAGGTGAATGCGAACATGTTTACAGATGTTTGTGGAGGCCAGAGGCCAGTGCATGTGATTGTACATGTGTGCTCTCTGTCACACACACTGTTTTTTCATTCGTTTTTGTTGTTATTGTTGTTTTTTGTTTTTGTTTTTGAGATAGGTTCTCTATGTAGCCCTGGCTGTCCTGGAAGTCACTATGTCAGTAGAGCTGGCCTTGAACTCAGAGATTTGCCTGCCTCTGCCTCCTGAGTACTGGGGTTAAAAGCTTGCGCCAACACATTCAGCTTTAATTTTCAACTTTGTATTTTTTCTTTAGATTAAATATTTTTGTATTTTATGTGTATGGGAGTTTTTCCTACATTTATGTATGTGTATCATATGTATGCCTGATGCCTTCAGAGATCTGAGAAGGGCATCAGGTTCTTCTGGAACCTGAATTAGTTATGAATGACTGTTAGCCTCTGGGTGGGTGCTGGAAGCTGAATCTCAGTCCTCTACAAGAAGACAAGAAGAAGTCCTCTACAAGAAGAAGGAAGAGCGACAAGTGCTCTTCCTCACTTAGCAACCTTTCCAGCCCCTCCTCCACATCCAGCTCTTCTGAGGCACAGTCTCTCATTGGTCAGGAGCTCACCCATTAGTTTGGGCTGCCTGGCCAGCAAGCCCCCGTGTCCCCCTGTCTCCACCTCTCCAGTACTGGGATCACAAGTTTCTGTCAGACATTTTAGGACTGATGAAGCAAGCCCTTTTCCAACTGAGCTAGTTCCCCCAGTCTCTGGGAAATTTCTCCTTAAACATAGCTCTTTAAAATAAAATTTTAATTTCTCTCACATATTTGTGTAACATTTACAATGACAGCCTACAGCTTCACAGTTTCTGTGACTTAAATATTTAACGAAAGTATTTTTAAAGTGAAACCTTTAGAAGTACGTGCATGAAATACTTTATAGAAATACAACTATAAAATCTTGCTGGACCTGATGGTGCAGGCTTGTAATACCAGCTTCTTGGGAAGCTGAGGTAGGAGCACTGTTAAGTGTAAGACCTTCCTAGGCTATGGAACAAATTCCAGGTCTAGCCTGGGCAACTTAGTGAGATCCTGTCTCACAATTAAAAAGTAACATACAGCTGGGATTATACCTCAGTGGCAATGTGATTGCCTAACAAATGTCTGGGTTTGATCCCCAGTGCTGGGGAAAATAAAAAACAAATAGTTTACACACGCACACGCACACGCACACGCACACACGCATACACACATACACACATACATACACACATGCACACTCACATACACATGCACGCACACACACACACACTCATATGCACACACACGTGTACGTGTACACCCACACACACATGCATACACACATGCACATATGTGTACACACATACACACGCACGTGCACACACGTACACACATACACATACACACGCACACATACATACACACATGCACACATACACATGCACGCACACACACACGCAAACACTGACGTCTTTATATTAATATTATTGTGCAGTCAGTCAGACCCACTCTAGTCTGCCTCCTTAATTTTATGCAGTCTTCTTCTTGGCTCTTTGTTTACCCAGTCCCAGGTTCAGTCAGGTCCCCTGACCTTTGAAGAGACTGTTGGATACCCTTTCAGTTTGTCACTTCCTGTGGTCCTTCCCATGTCTTCTGTCTTGACCTGTCCTTTGTATAGTATCACTGTGTTACTTGAGAGAAATCCCATCTCCCTTTCTTGTTTAAAGGAGACGGTTTGTTGGATAATGCGTCTGCTGTATAAGTCTGAGGACTGCAGTTCGAATCCTGAGAACCCAAAGCCAGCTTAGCACTCAGGAGATGGAAACACAGTCCCCAAGGCAAGCTGGCTAACTAGATTGAGCTCCGGGTCTAGCCATGATCCTGCCTCGGTATACAGAGTGGCTAACAATTACGGAAGACATTCAGTGTCAACTTCAAGCCTCCACAAGCATGCCCATTACATTTTACATGCACCTGTGCACACATATACACACAAAAAAAAGAAAGAAAAAAAAAAAAAACCCACTGGCTTCGTCTTCCCAGGACCAGTGCCTAAATTGTTTGTCATAGTAACAAACAGCGGCTCTCATTTAGACTGTTGTGAGGGGGAAGCTGGGTAAAGTTTTGTGTTGTCTGAAAATTTTCTATTTTATGCACTATCAGGACCACTGAATTTAAAAGTAATTTAGAGTAACTTCATCACAAAATGTTTTATTTCCCCCCTGAGATTTGACACTTATAGAAAGTGTATAATGGCTTTCCACAGTTCCTGTTCTTTTTTTGTTGTTTTGTTTCATTATTTTTAGTTTAGTGTATGTTTGCTCGTATGTATCTATGTGCACTGTGTGTGTTTGCTCACATGTGTCTATGTATAGTGTGTGCGTTTGCTTGCATGTGTTGATGCACACTGTGTGCTTTCCTGGTGCCCATGAAGGCCAGAAAGAGGTGTTGGAATGCCTGGAACTGAAGTTATAGGCAGTTAGTTGTAAGCTGCAGTGAGGATGCCAAAAAACCAAACCCAAGTTCTCTGTGAGAGCAACAAGTGTTTTTAGCTGCTGAGCCATCCCTCCAGCCTCATAGGCATGACCTCTGAATAGGTTGACATGATAGGATGGAAATCTAAGACTTATGACTAGCCCCTCTGACAACTTTTGTAGATCCATCCATTCCTATTAGTCTTGCTTGGATTCTAGGCAACCATTCAAATCCCTTATACCCTCTTTTGGCCTAGTCAGGCACAAGGCATGCACTTGGTGCACTCATATGTGTGCATATGCATATGCACACATGTGTGTACACAGAGACCTACACAGGCAAACACACACACACACACAGTAAAAACTTAAGTATTTAAAAAATATTGTACATATTTATTGTTTGTTATCTGAAAATTCTGTTACATTTCCTTTTCTAATGTAATTAAGCAGAGTTAACTTGTCAGCTCTAGCTGCTTGGTGTTCATTACCTCATTCCCAGTGTAACAAGGCCACTGAAAGCAGTTAAAGAGACATACTTCTGGATTTTTGGGATACCACAGCCTCCTCAACTTTTGAGTGTTGGCAGAAAAAGTGTTTCAGAAATGCTGTTCTGTGCTGTTGTAGCCAAATTCTAGAAAGTATTTTGGGGCCTGTATCATAGTGCTCTGTTAAGAGCTTGTTCCGGAAGCCTCATAGAATCGAG
>JADRCH010000098.1:5361630-5394365 GCA_019843965.1 Rhynchomys soricoides | reverse complement strand
GATCTAGAGAGCATGTCCCAGGTGATCTAGAGAGCATGTCCCAGGTGTTCTAGAGAGCATGTCCCAGGTGATCTAGAGAGCATGCTCCTGTTACCAAATAGATTAATTCTTCTACATGGCTCTTCACAGTTGTATCTTTTCCGTGGAAGGACTGTGTTGGGAGATGTTTAGTTTTGCAGGTCCGAGTTTTAACATCTGTTTAAATTTGCTTGCTCTCAGTGGGTAGGATTATACCAGTCACACAATACCATCTAAGCAGCTTTGTGCAGCAGCTGGCTTTTGGCCGCCAATCACAGGTGCTCCTGTATCTGAGGGCAGACCTCCAGAATGGTAATGAATTACATGGAGTTGTCTTTAAAAGGAGACATAGAACATAGGGGAAGCTAAATAAAATCAACCCTGGTTGAGGTGGTGGTGTACAACGGGTTCCTGCTGCTAACCCACCAGGACCCTTCTCTTCTCTTTACTTATGGTTAGCTCTCTAGCCTGGTGGAAAAAGGCAAGCCAAAGAGTGCTAAACTCTTTTTTTAAAAAAAAAGAAAGAAGGAAGAAAATACAATGGATACATTTGGTTGCTTTTGTTGCCTACACACAGTGGCCTTACTTTGAAGGGGTAGTGTGCACCAGGAGGGGAGGCAGGAGGCAAGTGGGGAGATCAGACTTCTAGAACACTTGGTGTTCTCTCTCGTTTAGGTGCTGATTAATGGTTACCTGCAGGATTGCCCTGAGGGGCTGGGCACTTGTTCTTCAGATTTGCCCCCACCTTTCTTACCACTGTTGGGGGCTAGCCTGTGCTTGGGACTGCTGATTGAATTTACAGGGTTCTCTGTAATCTAGCTGCCTCTCCCTGGAATCATCAAGAGATATGGTCACCTGGCTGCACAGAGGGGCTGACTGTATTAGCTGTTTCCTACCTAGTAGCTCTCCAGTATACTAACATAGCTGAGATATCAGACATTCCCCCTATCACCTTAGGCTCAATTGTAGGGAACCATGGCTAGCCACAGGATTTCATTAATCCTTGGTAGGTTGTCTCTTTAAAGAAAGTAATCTCTGCAGTTTTTTTTTTTTTAAAAATCAGTATATATTCACTGAACCAATTAATTGCCCATGATCCTTCCTCGCTTGTCCCACCCACAGACCCCTTCCTCTTCCTAATAGGCTCCATCTTCCACATCTTATACAGTCAGTCGCTCTTCAATGCACTGTTTTGTTTTGTTTTTGCTGAGAAATGGATTCTATTGCCTATAACGAGATGAGGCCCCCTGTTTCTTGCCTTTCTAAGCAGCCCCTATCTGTCCCTCTCACTATGGTGTGGGTAAGCTTCCTCTCTGTTTGCCTTAGAGAAGTGACAAAAGCCCAAGGACCAGCTCCTTCCCCTCTGCCTGAGGAACTGGTTAAAAACAGGCAGTAACTGGGCCTCAGCCCATCTCTGCCCAGTAGTGCCCTCCCCAGAGTGATTGTTCAGCAAGGTACAACACAGAAACCAGGTGGCCAAGGTAGCTCAGTAGGCAAAGCTGTTTGCGCCTAAGCCTGAGATCCACATGGTGGAAGGAAAGAACTGATTCCTATAAGTTGTGCATGAATGCACATGTGTGCATGAACACACACACACACACACACACACACACACTTTTTTCTTTCCCCTGGGCACAATTTGTAGAAATGTCCTGCAGAGAACAGAGCAGATGTCAGGAAGACAGACAAGACACTGAGAAGCTAAGCTGGAGTCCTTTAAGGACCTCCCTCCAGGTATCATTATCTGAGTCTGGTTCCCGTTGTTGTTTCATTCTTTGGTTCTTCTTAAAAAGGGGTGTGTGTGCATATGTGTGTGTGCACATGCGCATGTGCACACATGTGCACGTGCACACACACACACACAGACATGAATATGTGTTTGTGTAAGCATAGGAAGACAACTTCAAAAGTATACTACCCATTCTGTCTCTTGAGACAGAGTTTCTCATTGGTATACCAACTGGGCTAGACCACTGGCTGGCCAGTGGGCCTCAGGGAATCCACCTGAGTCCACTTCCCTAGTGCTGGGATTACAAACACATGCCAACACACCTGGCTTCTTTATGTGCATTCTAGGGATTAAGTTTAGGCCTTTGTGCTTGCCAAGCAAGTGCTTTACTGACTGAGCCCCTGCCCTGCACCTCCTCGAATTGGTTCTTGCTTCAAGTAGTAACCTAACAAAGAAGTTTAATAAAATATAAAGTCTCAGCTTTTGCATCCTTTGGTGTAGAAGACAAGGGATTCTAGTACACTTTTTAAAAGTTAGTTTTTCATTATGTGCAGAGGTGTGTGTCTGCATGTACCTATGTGTGTGACTTCAGGTGCTGGAGGCCAAAGGCATCAGATCTCCTGGAGCTAGAGTTACATACAGATCGTTATAAGTTGCTTCATGTGGGTCCTGGGAACTGAACTCTGGTTCTCTGGAAGAGCAGAAAGTGTTTTTCATTGGTGCATCATCCCATTAGTGATGACAACAACAACAACAACCATGGCTTTTGTGGAGTCAGCTCTCTCCTACCTTTACCAGCATTGGGCAGTTAAGTACCTTTCCCCACTGAGCCATCTTGTCCTGATTCTTGTACGTTTTCAACACCTTTTTAAACACAGGAACCACAATAAGGAGTCCTACTCCACCCTAGACAATTTCCTTTGTTTTAAATGTTTTAATTATGATAAAGTGTATAAAACTTGTTTCCTTTGAATAGTGATCATTGATCCCTTTTTGACTAATAACTTACCATCCTTGCAATCACTGGTCTTTAGGACATGATTGCACATTTCCTGATCATCTTATGTATTTTCTCTGAATGCACACCATCATCCCTTTGCCATGGTGTCTTAAAATATGGTTCCCCAGCCTGAGTCTAGCTAGTAGAAGGATTGAGAAGTCCCTCAGAGATCTCTTTCCTCTAGGTGTCTATGATAACCATAGGTTAAAAAAATTTTGTGTGCTTACCATCACCTGGATCATAGATAACATAGTTTATAAGGTCATCTCAAGGTTACTTTTCTATTTGTTTTCCTATCAATACAATGGGAATAAGAAATGTTCACTGTGTAACCTTGAGAAAGTTGCCAGAGACCACTGAGCTAGTTAGGCATAGAGTGGAGAGCTAATTTCTAGTTTGATTCCAAAGCTCATGTTCTTATCTCATCCAGGGCTACGCCCTTAAGCTCTCTCCCACATACTCTATTGTAAGTGTCTCAAAGGACAGGGATCATATCATATTTACCTCTCTGTCAACACTGTTTAACCCAGAAGCCAACCAGAGATGGCAGAGCAGAAAGGGCATACCTACTTGCTTTATTCTGAAGTGCTGCATGCTGTTCATGTGCTTGACAAGGTCACACAGGGCTGGATGAAGACATGATGCAGTGGGTGACTGTATTAGCTCCTGCTGGTGAAATTATTCCATTCACTTAAAGTTATTCAAGTATGAGTCTGTTGAAAGCGGTATCTTCTCTCCAGAAAGTGCTATGTATGATTCATAGCCACAGCAATCCACACATAATTTCAAGGGGTTATGGGTTTCTTGCGGCTTATCCCTGATCTCACTAAGGGACTGTAGACTAGGTTGAAACATGCTGCTGTTGGGTCAGTGCTATTCTGATGATGGCTTGTGGCATCACTTGAGTCTAGACCGAGTTCTGGCTTGGTTGTAGGATACCTCCCATGGGCTCATGTGTTTGAACACTTGGTCCTCTGAACTCATGATGCTGTTTTGGAAGGCTCTGCAACCTTTAGGAGATGGAGTCGCTCAAGAGAAGTGGGTCACTACGAGCGGACCTTATAGTCCATAGTTTATAGATACTAGACTGCTTCTTGCCTAGTATCTGCCACTGCTTTTCCTTCTCCAGGATGATCTGTACCCCTAAGTCATGAGCCATGGTAAGCACTATTTCCTTTAAGTTGTGGCTTGTCAGGTATTTGATCATAGCAATGGGGAAAGTGACTGTGTGGTGACCCAAGCCACTGTACTTCCTTTCTTTCTTTTACTTTTTGTTGTTGTTGTTGTTTTCAAGGTACGATTTCTCTATGTAGCCCTATGTCCTAGAACTCGCTCTGTAAACCAGGCTGGCCTTCAACTTAGAGATCCACCAGCCTCTGCTTCCCAGGTGCTGAGATTAAAAGGAGGCACCACCACTGCCAGACACTCCCTTTTACTTAAAAAAAAAAATTGGTTTCACTGAGTAGCTCAGGCTGGCCTCAGATGTCTAGCTTTCCCACTGCAGCCTCCAAAATGCTAGCATTAAGAGCCTGTGCCACTACGCCTGGCTCGGAGCTCCTATGCAGCTCCTGGAGAAGAGCTTTCATTATGGACCTCTGTGAACCATATCTGTGTGTTGTGGAGATGGTGTTCCATCTGGGCAATAATTTAACTTGGACTCCTTAATATTCTTTGTGAGAATGTCAGTCATGAAGCACTTCATGTTTGCTCTTACAGCTCATCACTCTCAGGGACTGAGGCTGGCACTGAGCAGACGTTTGCCAAATTTTTCTTTTAAGAGAATTTTTTTGGGCTGGGTATAATGGCACACCTTTGTAAGCCCAGGACTCAGAAGGTTGAGGAAGAGGAGGCCCACCTGGGGCTACACCCATGAGAACATATCAGATAAGATGAAGTAAGGAAATGAGGAGCTAGGGAGCCGAGAGATGGTGCACATGGTGTACTTCTTGCCATGTAACTGTGAGGACCCAAGGCTCAGAGCTCAGTACCCACATATAAAGCTGGATGTGGTGGGCGCCTGTTGTCCTAGTGCTGGGGAGACAGAGAAGGGAGGATCCCTGGGGTCTAGCTGAAGTGAGCTCCAGGTTTCCTGGGAGACACTACCAAAATAAAATAAGATAAAATCAAATGGAGAGTAAATGAGGAAGACACCTATGGTCATCCCTCTGGCCTCCACATGCATGCATATGCACAATGCATGCACACCTGTCCACACATGCATACACACATTGATACCTGAACACACATGTACACCTGCATACATATATTCATATATTCATACATATATGTTCATGCCTGCACACACATACACACATTCACACATGCATACCCACATAAACATACATTCACACCTGCACACGCATTCAGACCTGCGCACGCGCGCACGCACACACACACATACACACTGTCATACCTGCACACATACGTTCACACCTGCACACACACACACACACACACACACACACACATTCACGCATACACAGATTGACTAAAGTTAGTTTCTTTCAGCGTATCAAGAACCTTACCTTGGTATTTCTTGATTAAAAAATGGTTTTTCTTTTATTTTTTGATGGATTTGGGGCTGCAGCTTTCTTGAGCCCCCTGAACGTCTTTTCTAGGCCTCTTGTGCATGGATATTGTACATTGTGAATGGTTCCCTCTCCAGCCTTATTTGTAATTTTCTTTGTTAGACATTTGTCAACACCAGAATGCTCTATGAGCCCAGTAAGAGTCCTCTGAAGCTGTATTTGTGCCTGCATTCCCTCTTTTCTCCTCCCCTGTCTCCCACCCCTCCCCTACCTCACCCCTGCACTGGGCCTTCGGCTTTTCTGTCTTTCTCCAGCCAGCTACTGTGATTATCTGCTCTTAGTTCTTAACTTGCTTTTAGTTCCTAGACCTTGGATCTTCTATTACCCTGCCTGTTTAACTACTTAGCAACAACAACAACAGAAAAATCCAAATTAGACTCTGCTCGAGACTTTGGGCATTTTTGCAGCTTGGGCTGGAGAGAAAGTGGTGGGTCTTATGAGAACGTGTGATGCCTGAGCACTTTAGATTTTGAAATAACCTTTCAGATGTGCAGAGAAGTCGTAAGTACAGCGCAGAGAGTTTGCCTTCCTTCCTCTGAGCTGCTGGATTGCACACGGCCCAGTGCATACCCACTCAAGCTACAGTCATTTATCGCTTAATGAGGGCCGTGCATTGGTAGATTCGCCTCAGCAATTTCCACATCGGGTAGGTCTCGTAGTATGCGCTCACACAGACCTTCGTGATGGAGGTCAGTCCCTGCAGATGCCCCCCCTGCAGTTGGGAGTCAACACATGAGACTGCTGCTGGCACAGGATGACATGTTGCTTTGAGGTAGACTGTTTTATAAGAGGATTGATCTGTATAATGCTTTAAAAAATGTGATAGTGAATACAAAGACCAGTAATGTTGCTGTTGATGGTTAGCCGCAAGTGTTATTTACTATATAGTCTATTCATATACAGTCTGTACTTTAACATGACTGGCAGTGCTCTAGGTGTGATTACACCAACATTGCCATGGATGTGTGAGTGTTGCTATGTGGTTCCACCTTACCTCCACTATCAGGCTGGCATGTAATCGTAACTCTCACCCCTCCTTGCAGTCTTAAGGGACCAAAGTTGTTACATACTATATTTGACTACATAGATTTATGATCCATGACTGTACTTGATCATTTATTTCTTATAAGCTGGTGTATTGCTGACATAACCATACCACCATCATGATCCAGGTCTCCCTGGTACCTCCTAACCTCAGGTTGTATCTAGGCCTGGCCAGCTGCCTATCATGTCCTTTGCAGTGAAAGTTCATTCAGTTCAGTCACCTCATGTGCTTAATCACTCCATCTCCTGAGTCTCCTTCAGTCTGAAATGCCTGCTCGAGGCTGTCCATAGACCCCTTTGAAGATTACAGGCCAGTTACTTTGCAGAATGTTCTTCATTTTGGGTATATGTGATGTTTCCCCTTGATTAGAGCTGTACGTCTTTGGCAGTTGTGAGTCATTGGTAGTCAGGTCATAAGGTAGTAAGGTAAAAGGTGATGCAAATTTTAAAATCTGCTCTCCTGTTGATAATGCTGATTTACTTTGATTCAAGTAGAGTCTGCCAGGCTACAAAAGTGTCCCTTTTAGAATGGTAAAGATGTTCAGGGAGATATTTTCAAGGCTAACCATCCTGTTCCTTTTGAAGCATTCAAATGTGTTTGGTTTCTAATTCACATCAGTACAGACTCTTGGTTTCCCGTTCTGTTCAGAGACTTATAATCCATTACTATAATTACTTTGATGTCTCTGTTGTCATAGACTTGGGTTGTAGGAGTTTCAAGTGGCTCCTTTTTTGTTTTGGAAAAGTTGCCAATTTATAGTAAAAACTTGGCAGGGATAAGAAGAAGGCTTGGTTGGTGAGTGTGCTGTTCTGCAAGCATGGGGACCTGAGTTCAAATCTCCAGCACCCATGGCTGTAACACGGACAGGTGAATCCCCAGTGCTCCCTGGCCAGACAGCCTTGCTGAAACAGCAAGCTTCTGGTTCAGGGAGGGATCGTGTCTGCAGGCAATAAGGTGGAGAGTGGAGGGAAGGACTCCTAATACCCTGCTCTGGTCTCCACGTGCATGCACATGAGTTTACACACTCACATGTTCACAAGCTTGCACACTCACATTCCACCACTACTCCACCCCCAAAGAAGAAAAAGTTAAAAAAAGGAGCATGCATACCTGAATTTACCATGAAGTTCTCTAAAGACCAAAAAAGAAAGAATGGCCAGAGTTGGTCCCCTGTGGCCATGGAGTTTGAAATGAGTAATAACAAAATGCCAGGCTGAGACTTTTAGTAGGCATGGCTAACTGACTAAGAGTTTATCAGCCAAATTAAGCTGTGGCTGTTTATTTTAAGGGAGTGACATGCCCAGGCATTTAGCTGCCAGAACCAAGTGACTGTTTTATTAGTTTTGCCTCCAAGGAATTTGCATGGTGGACACCCTGACCCTGTTCTTACCCTTCTCCCTATCATAATGCCAGCGGGTCGGTGATGCAGTGGGCTCTGGGAATCTGACAGGGGTGAGTGTTTCCTGATTTGATGGGTTTATCCTCCAAAGACCCTGAAGATACCATGGTGTAGTAGATCACTGTGTTTGCTGTGAACTAACTCTGCCAGCCAGAATGAAATCCCAGTTCCATCTCATGCCCTTTGAGCAAGTCATTTACATCTAGGCCTGACTTAAAGATTGGTCGCCATCTTTAAAGTCTAGTTTTGAAAACCCAGCTGCTGTGGTTGTGAGGATTAATCAAAACACTGTTCATACAGTGTTTGGGCTACAGTAAACAAACAGCCGTCCTCATTAGCTTACTGCTAAGGCAAATGCCAAAACGTTAATGAGTTTCTTTAGGCAAAGTCAGAAAGTTTGCTTACCTCAAACCTGGAATCTAGGGCTGGGAGATAGCTTAGTTGCTGTGAAGGTGTGAATGCCTGGTGCTCAATACCAGCACTCATGTTTTATAAAAAAAAAAAAAAAAAAAAAAGTGGTGTGTGTGCGCGTGTGTGCGTGCTCGAGTGTGTGTGTGTACATAAGATAAGAAGTCAAGCATGGTGGCATTTGCTTATAATCCCAGCACTGGGGAAGTTGAGACAGGAAGATCCCTGAGACACACTGACTAGCCAGCGTAGCCCATCACCGAGCCCCAGATTCCCAGATTCCAGGGAGAGACTCTGCCTCAAATTGGCACAAATTACAGGCCAGTGAGATATAGAAGGGCTGTAGAGGCACTTGCTGCAAAACCTGATGACCTGAATGCTAGCTCCAGCATCCATATGATGGAAGAGAGCTAACTCCCACAGGTTGTCCTCTGACCTCTCCACCCGTGCCATGGCACCTCCCACACACAAATAAATAAATACACAGATCAATAACGGAATAAAAATATGTTTGAAAAACAAAGCAAACAAAAAACCAAGGTGGCCAGCTCTTGAGTAATGCACCTACCTGTCTTGAAAATTTTACTCAGTCTAACTGTAAGACTTTTAATATTTTCCAGCATCATTTCTCAGCATCTGAGCATTAGATTAGTAGATCTGCAATCTTAGTGGGGGAAGGGGGGAGGAGAGGGAGGAGGAGCTGAGACAGGATCCCTATGACTTGCTGGTTCACTAGTCTAGCCAGTTAGTGAGCACCATAGTGAATGAGAACACCTGTTTGATGATGATGATGATGATGATGATGATGGTGTGGCTTTTCATCAAGATGGCTGTTAAAGTGAAGAAGGAATCCCCTGCCCTTCCCAAAGCCAATGCAAAGGCCTTGAAATCTAAGAAGGCAGTGCTGAGAGCTGTCCACAACCACTGAGTGAAGATCTGCATGTTACCTACTTTCTGGCAGCCCAAGACCCTATTGCTTCAGAGGCAGCACAAATGCTCTTGTAAGAGCATGCCCAGGAGAAACAAGCTGACTGCAACATTGTCAGTTTTCCTCTGAACACTGACACAGCCACAGAGAAGATAGAATAAACAACATACTTGAATAGATCATGGATGGCAAAGCCAACGGGCACCAGATGAAACAGGCTGTCAAGAAACTATGTAGTTGATGTGGCCAATGTCAATACCCTGATCCGGCCTGACAGAGAGAAGAAGGTGTGTTTGCCTGCCTCCTGATTATGATGCTCTGGATGTTGCCAACAAAGTTGGGATCAACTAATCAGAGTCCAGCAGATAGTTCTAAAGACACATTTTTTTTTTCCAAACCATTGTAATTGTTAGAATAAGTATGGCTCCACAGATTCATGTATTTGAATGCTTGGCCATAGGGAGTGACACTATTAGAAGGTGTGGCCTTGTCAGAGGAAGTGTGTCACTGTGGAGGTGGGGCTTTGAGGTCTCATGTATGCTCAAGTTCAGCCCCGTGCAGAACACAGTGTCCTGGCTGCCTTCTGATCAAGATGTAGAGCTCTCAGCTCCTTCTCCAGCACCACGTCTGCCTGAACACTGCCATGCTTCCCACAATGATGAAAATGGACTAAACCTCTGACACTGTAAGCCAGCCCCAATTAAACATTTTTCTTTATAAGAGTTGCCTGGGTCAGTGCACAGCAATAAAACCCTAACTAAGAAAACCACTTTTTTAAAAAAAGGTGGAGGGGGCTGGAGAGGTGGCTCAGCAATTGGGACTGTTTAGTACTCTTGCAGAGAACATGGGTTCTATTTTCAGCATCTGCCAAGTAGCTCACCCCTGTCTGTTACTCCAGATCGAGGGGATCTGACACCTCTTCTTGTCACCTTAGGCTCCTGCACACATGACACACATAAACTCATGCAGGCACATACAGATGGACATTTTAAAAAGTGGGTGAGGAAGATGCTTGACATTAGCCTCTGGTCTCTCCACATGCATTCCATGTACATTGCACACCTGTGCACACACACAAACAATTGCTGTTTGACTTGCTGCTGAGTTCCATTAAAAAACTTTGAATTTTGGTTTGGAATCAGGACAGGATTTCTAACCATTTCTAAGATCGCCCTAAACGCCCACCATGTTGTACTATGTCCCCATGCAAAGCAGGGTTTTCAACCCTGACAGAATGGTCAGAGCATCACTGAACTCTGAAGAAGGTTAACGATCATGCCCTGCAGTGTGGGATATTCAGCCAAGATTTAATTATGTATGTGAAAATGAAGACACACGTCCATCACATTAGTATGCATCTTTCCTTTTGTCTTTACATAAATAGCAAAATTATATGTATACCAAAAAATGGTTAAAGATACAATTTTTCATTATTTGTTATCGGAAACTGTTTGACTTGGGTACCTATTTTATATACCAGCAAATCCAGGATAACATAAACATTTCTTGAGTGAAAAACTTTAAGCTTGATTTTGACATGAGTTCTTCCCAGAGTGTCCGTAGTGTGACTGCATCTGTACTAGCCTGGCTTTCTGTTGCTTGACAAGATTCTGGTTGCTGGTTCTGTTGTTTCTGGGCCCAGGGTGAGTCATGGTAGAAGGGCTTAATGGAAGAAGCCACTCACCTTAAGGCAACTAAAAAGCAGGGACAGGAAGGGACCAGGGACAAGATATACATTCCAAAGGCTTGTCCCCAGCAATCTTTCCCAGAGGAGGCTGCCATCTCTGAGCCTCAACAGCTGCAGACATCAGTACCATCTGGGAACCAGGCCTCTAACACCCATGGGAGTCTTTGAAACAACCCCACTTGAAACCCTAGCAGGTCTTGTTCTTGGAAGTTGATGTTCTGATCCAAAATTTGTACAGAAACACAGAGAGCTTAGACTATCCGAGGTAATTGTGAAGAAAACATTCATAGACCAATATTACCAGATTTAAAGACTTATTATAAATCTGCAGTAGTTTAATAGTGTAATACTGATTTAAAAAAAAAAAAAAAGAACAAAATAGATGGACGAGTGGAGCAGACCAGAGCACAGGTGATCCAGCAGCCCTGTGAGGCCAAGAATCAGTTTCCTAGACAGGGTCTTAAGGGAAGTTGGAAATTCTTCTGCCCAAAGTTGGCCCCTACCTAATGCCACACAGAGCAGTTCTTTAAAGGTAAATCATAATCTGACATGTGTGTTAGGGTATGGTGATGTATGTCTCTGTGGCCTGAGGTAGGTAGAGACTTCTCAAACAGGACAGAAAGCATTCTCCAGAAAAGAAAATGGTAGATTGAACTTGATGAAAATTAATGACTTCTCATCAGAAAGACATAATAAAAAATATGATAGTCTAGAAGAAAATCCTTCATATTTGACAAAGGACTAGTATCCAGAATTTATGAAGAAATTCTAAATTGGGCATGGGAGCTCCCTGTAATCCTAGCATTTGAGAAGTTGAGACAGAAGGAAATGGGTTTGAGACCAGCCTCAGTTACATAGTGAGATAACCTCGGGTTACACAGTGAGATGCTTGCTTGCCTTCTGTGATGGTTTGAATATGCTTTGCCCAGGGAGTGGCATTTTTGGGGGGGTGGCCTTGTTGGAGTGGGTGTGGCTTTGTTGGAGTAGGTGTGTCCCTATGGGCGTGGGTTTAAGACCCTCACCCTAGCTACCTGGAAGCCAGTCTTCCACTAGCAGCCTTCTGATGAAGATGTAGAGCTCTCAGTTCTGCCTGCACCATGCCTGCCTGGACGCTGCCATGCTCCTGCCTTGATGATAATGGACTGTACCTCTGAACCTGTAAGCCAGCCCCAATTAAGTGTTGTCCTTATAAGACTTGCCTTGGTCGTGGTGTCTGTTCATAGCAGTAAAACCCTAAGATACTCTCCTTCCTTCTTTCCTTCCTTCCTTCCTTCCTTCCTTCCTTCTTTCTTTCTTTTGACATTGTGGTTGTTTTTGAGAAAGGGTCTCTTTATTGTGTAACTTTGACTGTTCTGGAACCCAATATGCAGACCAGGCTATCTATCATCTTACTTACAGAGATCCCCCTGCCTCTTCTTCCTGTGGTGCTCCAATTAAAGGTACATACTACCTTGCCCTTCTTAGAAACTCTCTTAAAAGAAAGGTAGAGGTGTGTGTGTGTGTGTGTGTGTGTGTGTGTGTGTATGTGTGTGTGTGTGTGTGTGTGAAGAGAGAGGTGCAGATGGATAGTCAAAGAAACCAAATCTATTTTACAAGTTAGAAATATTCAGGGGCTAACAAGATGGCTCTGTGGATAAAGGCACTGTTGCCAAGCCTGATGACCCGAGTTTAGTTCCCAGATACTACATGGTAGAAGGAGAGAACTGACTCCCATAAGTCATCCTCTGACTTCCACATGTGCACTGTGGCATGGCTCCTCTCCTTCCCACAAAATATACACATGTTAAAAAAAAATTAGAGAAACTAAACTATCCAGTTTAAAAATCAGCGTGATGGGTAGAACAGATACTTCTGTTGGGGACGTGCTCAAAGCCATTGAACAAACCAACAGCGGGGTCTGCCTGGGATGCCATTATTCATGATGGAGAACCAGATGAAGAGCATAGTTGACTACCTGTATGCCGACCAGCATGGGTAAAAATAAAGTGACAGGTGACTCCCCTGTTGGCTCGGGTGTGGAACACTTGACAGTCCTGGTCTACTAGTGAATATGTCAAGGGCTTCAAAAGTCTCAGAAACTGGCAGATTCTACTGAAGACAAACATAAGCTATATATAGTCCTTTTTAAAAGAAAGACAGAGTCTGGCCAAGCTATAAAGTTACGTGTTTCACAGTTTTGGTCTGAGGTCAAGTATGTGTGCTGTGGCTGTGTTGGCAATGGTTCTCGGTAGCACACAGCATAGAGTGGGGACAGCAGGCATTCGTGAACATCCTCCGTGTCTCCATGGCTCTTCTACAAATCCACCAGTGTTCAAGGGCTGGGGCTCCACCTCAATGACCTTATATAACCCTTGTCAACCTCCAAACACAATCAGATTAAGTTTCTGCCACTTAGTACCTCAGTGGGAATTAGACTCTAGCAAGAGCTTTTGAGGGCACCATACCTTCAAATTATAGAATGGCCATGTGTATAATTCAGCAATTTTAGTCTCATGTATAGTTACTCAGAATTTTCATTCCCAGTTTTATTCTTAAGAGTCCCAAACTAGAAACAATAGCAATAGGGGAATCTTTTTTTCCTACTAAAGTGCAGACTTATCAAGTTACATATTTAGGATAGTATACAGTTAGCACGGGCTGGACAAGATGTCCAGTAGGACAGAAACATAGGATAACACACTGATTTCTGTGTATCTGGAGGCTGTTGTCTGAGAGAGAAAGTGTCATGGTTTCCATCTGAAAGGTCCCCACAGATTCATGTTTTGAATACTTGGTCCCCAGTTCATGGCACAATTTTGAGAGGTTTTGGACCCTGGGAGTTGAGAGATAGTGTCACTGGCAAAAATAGATCACGTAGAGCAAGCCTCAAAGTTTATCTCCAGCCCTGCATCCTGCTGGGTGTTATTTCCTGTCCTCCTTTGATGGGAACACCCTCAGCCACAAATTGCCATTCCTGTAGACTGCCAGCAAGCCTTCTTCACCATGACTGAAGGGAACCCTCTGAAACCATGAACCAAAGGGAAGAATTCCTCTCTTGGGTTTTCCCTATTGGGTGTTGTCACAGTGGTGTGGAGCACTAACTAGTACCATCGATCCATGGGGGCCAGACAGTGTCGTATCCAGCTGGGAAGAAAATGAAATTAATTCCCAAGTAAGATAAGCCAAATTCCTACTTCACACTATGTGAAAACTGCAAGGTCATGCTTGACATCCCATTTAGGAAGTTGAGGCAGGAGATCAGGAGTTCAAGACAAGCCTCAGCTGTGGGATTTCCCATTTCATATACCAACCAAATGGAATAATAAACAGACAAAACCAGAACAAACAAATGAAAAACCAACAACAGCAAAAACCAACAGCCCCCCCCCCCCAAAAAACCCCAAAACCTCTAACTCTTAAGTAACTACAAACTAAAATGTAAAAAGAAGAAAACTGGCAAGACCTCTGCCTGGGCCACCAGGGCTCCATAGCCAAATAGCACCAGGAGAAAGCTAGCCTCCCAGGAATGTGAAAAAGCCTGTCTGCTCAGAGGGACCCACCTGGAAACCCCAGGACACAGGGACTGAGAAGTGGTCTTCTGGTTTCTTTCGGTAGCTGGGGAGCTGATCCTGTGACACAGGGCTCCATACTCAAATAGTGCCAGGAGAGAGCTGGTATCCCAGGAGTGCCGACACACCTTCAAGCACAGGCAGGACCACCACTTCTGTTCAAATTCACTGGTTCAAGAGGGACCCTTGCAGAGCCATCAGGACACGGGAACCAAAGGGATAGTTGGGGACAAGATCCTTCTGGTTTCTGTCTGCACCCCAGAGCTGACCCTGAACCACAGCTCTCCAAACCCAAATTCCTCTCAGACAGAGCTGGTCTTCAAGGAGTATTGACACAGAGGCTTGCAGGAAGGACAAGCCACAGTCAGAGAGAGTAAGACCAGCTAACACCAGAGATAACCAGATGGCAAAAGGCAAGGACAAGAACATAAGGAACAGAAACCAAGGCTACTTGGCATCATCAGAACCCAGGTCTCTCACCACAGCAAGCCCTGGATATCCCAACACACCAGAAAAGCAAGACTCGGATTTAAAATCACATCTCATGAGGATGATAGAAGACTTTAAGAAGGACATAAATAACTCCCTTAAAAAAATATAAGAGAACACAGGTAAACAGCTAGAAACCCTTAAAGAGGAAACACAAAAATCCCTTAAAATATTACAGGAAAACACAATCTAATAGATGAAGGAAATGAATAAAACTATTCAGGAACTAAAAATAGAAATAGAAACAATAAAGAAATCACAAAGAGAGACAACCCTGGAGTTAGAAAACCCAGGAAAGAGACCAGGAGTCATAGATGCAAGCATCACCAACAGAATACAAGAGATAGAAGAGAGAATTTCAGGTGCAAAAGATACCATAGAAAACTTGGACACAACAGTCAAAGAAAACACAAAATGCAAAAAGCTCCTAACCCAAAACATCCAGGAAATCCAGGATACAATGAGAAGACAGAACCTAAATATAATAGGTATAGAAGAGAGTGAAGATTCCCAACTTAAAGAACTAGTAATAACTTCAACAAAATTGTAGAAGAAACCCTAACCTAAAGAAGGAGATGAACATAAACATTCAAGAAGCCTACCAAACCCCAAATAGATTAGACCAGAAAAGAAATTCCTCCTGTCACATTATAGTCAAAACACCAAATACACAAAACAAGGAAAGAATATTAAAAGCAGTAAGGGAAAAAGTGGAAGTAACATATAAAGGCAGACCTATCAGAATTACACCAGATTTCTCACCAGAGACTATGAAAGCTAGAAGATCCTAGGTAGATCTCATACAGACCCTAAGAGAACACAAATGCCAGCCCAGGCTGCTATACCCAGCAAAACTCTCAATTACCATAGATGGTGAAACCAAAATATTCTATGACAAAACCAAATTTATACAATATGTTTCCACAAACCCAGCCCTACAAAAGATAATAGATGGAAAACGCCAATACAAAAAGGGAAACTACACCCTAGAAAAAGCAAGAAAGTAATCTTTCAACAAACTCAAAAGAAGATAGCCACACAAACATAAAAATAACATCAAAAATAACAGGAAGTAACAATCACTATTCCTTAATATCTCTTAACATCAATGGACTCAATTCCCCAATAAAAAGACATAGACTAAAAGACTGTATACATAAACAGGACCTAGCATTTTGCTAAGTCCAGGAAATGCACCTCTGTGTTAAAGACAAACACTATCTCAGAGGAGAGGGCTGGAAAACAATTTTCCAGGCAGATGGCCCCAAGAAACATTCTAATATCGGATAAAATCAACTTTCAACCAAAAGTCATCAAAAAAGATAAGGAAGGACACTTCATACTCCTCAAAGGAAAAATCTACCAAGAAGAACTCTCAATTCTGAACACCTATGCCCCAAATGCAAGGGCACCCACATTCATAAAAGAAACTTTACTGAAGCTCAAAGCACACATTGCACCTCACACAATGATAGTGGGAGACTTCAACACCCTACTCTCATCAATGGACAGATCTTGGAAACACAAACTAAACAGAGACACAGTGAAACTAACAGATGTTATGAACCAAATGGATTTAACAGATATCTATAGAACATTTCATCCTAAATCAAAAGAATATACCTTCTTCTCAGCACCTCATGGTACCTTCTCCAAAATTGATCATATAATTGGTCACATAACAAACCTCAACAGATATAAGAAGATTGAAATAATCCCATGCCTCCTATCAGATCACTTTGGAATAGGGCTGGTCTTCAATGGCAACAACAACAACAGAAAGCCCACATACACATGGAAGCTGAACAATGCTCTACTCAATGATAACTTGGTCAAGGAAGAAATGACGAACTTAAAGACTTCCTAGAATTTAATGAAAATGAAAGTACAACATATCCAAACCTATGGGACACAATGAAAACTGTGTTAAGAGGAAAACTCATAGCTCTGAATGCCTCCAAAAAGAAACTGGAGAGAGCATATACTAGCAGCTTAACAGCACACCTGAAAGCTCTAGAACAAAAAGAAGCTAATACACCCAAGAGGAGTAGAAGGCAGGAAATAATCAAATTAATTGCTGATATCAACCAAGTAGAAACTAAAAGAACTATACAAAGAATCAACAAAACCAAGAGCTGGTTCTTTGAGAAAATCAACAAGCTAGATAAACCCTTAGCGAGACTAACCAAAAGGCACAGAGACAGTATCGAAATTAGCAAAATTAGAAAAGAAAAGGGAGATATAATAACAGATTCTGAGGAAATTAAAAAAATCATCAGATCCTACTACAAAAGCCTACATTCAACAAAATTGGAAAATCTGGATGATATGGACAATTTTCTAGACAGATACCAATTACCAAAGTTAAATCAGGATCAGATAAACCATCTGAACAGTCCCATAACCCCTAAAGAAGTAGAAGCAGTCGTTAAAAGTCTCCCAACCAAAAAAAAGCCCAGGACCAGATGGGTTCAGTGCAGAATTCTATCAGACCTTCAAAGAAGACCTAATACCAATACTCTTCAATATATTCCACAAAATAGAAACAGAAGGAACACTATCCAATTCATTCTGTGAGGCCACAGTTACACTGATAACCAAAACCTCACAAAGACCAAACAAAGAAAGAAAACTTCAGACCAATTGCCCTTATGAATATCGATGCAAAAATACTCAATAAAATTCTTGCAAACCAAATCCAAGAACACATCAAAACAGTCACCGCGATCAAGTAGGCTTCATCCCAGGGGTGCAGGGATGGTTCAATACCTGGAAATCCATCAATGTAATCCACTACATAAACAAACTCAACAACAAAAAAAACAAACACATGGTCATTTTATTAGATGCTGAAAAAGCATTTGACAGAATTCAACATCCCTTCATCATAGAAGTCTTGGAAAGATCAGGAATTCAAGGAGCATACCTAAACATAGTAAAAGCAATATACAGTAAACCAGTGGCCAACATCAAACTAAATGGAGAGAAACTTGAAGCAATCCCACTAAAATCAGGGACTAGACAAGGCTGCCCTCTCTCTTACTATCTATTCAATATAGTACTTGAAGTTCTAGTTAGAGCAATCAGACAACAAAAGGAGGTCAAAGGGATACAAACTGGAAAGGAAGAAATCAATATATCACTATTTGCAGATGATATGAGGGTATACTTAAATGACCCAGAAAACTCCACCAGAGAACTGCTATAGCTGACAAACAACTTTAGCAATGTGGTACGATATAAAATTAACTCAAACAAATTAGTAGTCTTCCTGTACTCGAAGGATAAACAGGCTGAGAAATAAATTAGGGAAATGACACCCTTCACAATTGTCACAAACAATATAAAGTATCTTGGTGTGACTCTAACCAAACAAGTGAAAGATCTGTATAACAAGAACTTTAGGTCTCTGAAGAAAGAAATCGAAGAAGACCTAAGAAGATGGAAAGATTTCCCATGCTCATGGATTGGCAAGATTAATATAGTAAAAATGGCCATCCTGCCAAAAGCAATCTACAGATTCAATGCAATCCCCATCAAAATTCCAAATCAATTCTTCATAGACTTAGAGCAATTCTCAAATTTGTATGGAATAACAAAAAACCCAGAATAGCAAAAACTATTCTCAACAATTAAAGGACTTCTGGGGGAATCAGCATCCCTGACCTCAAGCTGTACTTCAGAGCAGTAGTGATAAAAACTACATGGTATTGGTACAGTGACAGGCAGGTAGATCAATGGAATAGAATTGAAGACCCAGAAATGAACCTACAAACTTATAGTCACTTGATCTTTGACAAAGGAGCTAAAACCATCCAGTGGAAAAAAGACAGCATTTTCAACAAATGGTGCTGGTTCAAATGGCAGTCTACATGTATAAGAATGTGAATTGATCCATTCCTATCTCCCTGTACAAAGCTCAAGTCCAAGTGGATCAAGGACCTCCACATAAAACCAGATACACTGAATCTAATAGAAGAGAAAGTGGGGGAAAGTCTCGAACATGTGGGCACAGGGGAAAAGTTCCTGAACAGAGTGCCAATGGCTTATGCTCTAAGATCAAGAATCGACAAATGGGACCTCATGAAATTGCAAAGCTTCTGTAAGGCAAAGGACACTGTCAATAGTACAAAATGGCAACCTACAGATTGGGAAAAGATCTTTACCAATCCTATGTCTGATAGAGGGCTAATATCCAATATATACAAAGAACTCAAGAAGCTAACCTCCAGAGATCCAAATAACCCTATCAAAAAATGGGGAAGAGAGCTGAACAGAGAATTCTCAACTGAGGAAACTCGAATGGCTGAGTAGTACCTAAAGAAATGTTCAACATCCTTAGTCATCAGGGAAATGCAAATCAAAACAACCCTGAACAGATTTCTGAGTTCGAGGCCAGCCTGGTCTACAGTCTGAGTTCCAGGACAGCCAGGGCTATACAGAGAAACCCTGTCTCGAAAACAAACAAACAAACAAACAAAAAACAAAAAAAAACCAAAAAAACACCAAACAACCCTGAGATTCCACCTCACACCAGTCAAAAAGGCTAAGATCAAAAACTCAGGTGACAGCAGATGCTGTCAAAGATGTGGAGAAAGAGGAACACTCCTCTGTTGCTGGTGGGAATGCAAGCTGGTACAACTACTCTGGCAATCAGTTTGGTGGACCCTCAGCAAAATGGACATAATACTACTTAAGGACCCAGCTATTCCACTCCTGGGCATATACCCAGAAGATGCTCCAACATGTAGTAAAGACACATGCTCCACTATATTCATAGCAGTCATATTTTAATTACCAGAAGCTGGAAACAACCCAGATGTCCCTCAACAGAGGAATGGATACAGAAAATGTGGTACATTTACACAATAGAATACTACTCAGCTATTAAAAACAATGACTTAATGAAATTCGCAGGCAAATGTATGGAACTTGAAAATATCATCCTGAGTGAGGTAACTCAGTCACAAAAGAACAAACAAGGTATGTACTCACTGATAGTGGATATTAGCCCAAAAGTTCAGAATACCCTTGATTCACTTCACAGCAACTGTTGGACTGAGCTGAGGTCCAGATGGAGGAGTTGGAGAAGGGACTGAAGGGCTGAGGGAGTTTGCAGCCCCATGGAGGGAACAACAGTGTCAACTGGCCTGACACCCCAATGTTCCCAGAGACTGGACCGTCAACCAAAGAATACACATTGAGGGACCCATGGTTCAGGCCACATATGTGGCAGATGAGGGCCTTGTTGGCCATCAGGGGGAGGAGAAGCCCTTGGGCCTAAGGGTGTTAGATGCCCCAGTATAGGGGAATGCCAAAGAGGGGAGACGGGAGTGGGTGGGTAGGTGGGGCAATACCCTCATAGAGGCAGGGAGAGAGGGGAGGGAATGGGGGGTTTCCAAAGGGGAGATCTGGAAAGGGGGAAACATTTGAAATGTAAATAAAGTATCAAAAACTAAAAAAGAAGAAAACTAGTGGAAAACAAAATATTTTATATATTTGGTTAGGACGGATCCTCCTGTCTCCCTCTCCTTTCCTCCTTTCCTTCCTCCCGGTCTCCTCCAGCCTCTTCTTGTTTTTGTTGTTTAAAGACTGGGTTGTTATGTAGCCCAGGCTGGTTTTGAATGAACTCACTGTGTAGCCAAGGATGACCTAGAACTCCTAATCCCTTTGTTTCAACCTCCTGAGTGCTGGCATTGCGGATGAGCACCTCCATACCTGCTCAGAAAAGGACTTTGTAAGGCACTGACTCCACAAGGCAGAGGAGTCACAGGTTTGACTTTGTCCAAATGAAAAGCCTCTCTCCACTGAAAATCTCAACTAAACAGAACAACAGACCATGTACTAAATTAAGAAACTGGTAATGTTATTAATGACACAGAATTAGTATTCACAGTGTTTTAAAAGCCACCTATAGGAAAAAAATAGAAAAATGAAGCAGTGGAAATAAGTAAATGTTTTCTCGAAGAAGAAGTAAATGTCAGGGAAATGTAACAAGATGCCTGTACTAGCCAGGGTTGTACAGAGAGCAAGTCCAATAGAATACACACACATACCTGTATATAACGTGTGCAGGTCAAAGTTTGACTGATTCCCAATATGTGGAGGGACAGCTAAAACTAAGGGCCATTTGAGGGATTATGTGAATCGTAATCCAGTTGAAGCTTCCTAAATTATGTACATATATGGAGGTGGATCTAAATGAAATCACCAAATAACAGGGCAGGTAGCCCAACTGGACATCTCCCCACACCAAATGAAGCTTCTGGTATTGGGAATGGGTTACATCTAATTGAGTGCTTGTCCAAGAGGGCCCCATGGGAACCCTCAAGCAACCCAGGTGATTGCCAAGGCTGGGTGGTTCTCCACAATTCGACAGTAAGAGCTGAAGACAGTGTCTCTACAATTCATCCAGCAAGGAGAAGTTGCACTGGTGCCTGCCTAGAGTCTTCATCCGTATGGCCTGGTGTTCATGGTACAAGAAGGTATTCTACATATAACCGAAGGAATAAGGTAAACAGCAACCCAGCTACAAACCCTTCTATGTACAGTGGTGATCTGCTTGCAAGATGTGCTGGTGCACAACCAATGTCTGGTTTGAATTAGGGCCCACTCCATGAGATGGAACCTATACCTAACACTTTTTGGGTGGTGGTGACCAAGAGACTGTATAGGCCAAGGACTTAGGGGGAACCAAATACTACTGTTCTGCTAAAGGAACACAGCGATAAAATGCATCCTTATGACATTCTGCTGTGCTCATAGATCCTTGCTTTGCAAAGCCATCATCAGAGAAGCTTCCTCTGGCTGCAGATGGGAGCAAATACAGAGACCCACAGGCAGATGATATGGAACTCATCCCTAAAAAGGATGTCTCAATCTCATTCCCCCATACCCTCAAGGGCTCAGAGAACTCTGAGGAAGAGGAGGCAGAAAGAGTGTAAGGGCCAGAGGGGATGGTGGACACCAAGGAATCAAGGCCTTCCAGGCACGACAGGGCTGGCACACATGAACCCACAGAGATAGGTAGTATGCACAGAGCCTGCACAGATCTACACCAGATGAGGTTGTAGACCTGAAAGAAGAATGAAAGAGGTGGACAGACTCCCCATCCCTGACCCAGACTCTATCTTCAACAGATAACCACTTGCAGATGAAAAATGTGTTTTCTCTAAGGGAGATCCACTGGGAAAACAGGCCTCTTAAGGGTGGGCCCCGCAGTAGATGGCCAACACAAAACAGACTCAATGGCATCTTTAGAGGTTCTTTGTCTTATAATGTTAAGTCAGAGAATTTTTTTGCTCTCTAACCTAACAGGTCCTTTGTGTATATATTATAGCTTCCAGGTTTATGCTTTTATGGGATCCTGTGTATGCAAACACGTGTGTCTGCATCTATATGTATTTCTTGTGCTTTTTCTTTGGGTCTTGTTTGGTAGTTTTGTCTAATTCTAATTTGTTTATTTTGACCTTCAGATGCCCATTTGTTTTATTACAAGAGACAGAAAAGGTATGGGTGCTGATGGACGGGGTGGTGAGAAGGAACAGGGAGGGGGAGAGTTAAGGGGAAACCATAATCATAGTGTAAGAAAAAAATCAATTTTCAAGAAAAGAAAAAAATGATTAACAAAAAAGATTTGACTAATTGACTCCATGGTTGCCAGCTGCCATGTCCAAAGGCTGTAGGGCACACCTGCAGGCTAAGAACCTGGGCAAGGTTGGGTGCTGCTGTTCTGAGCGTGGTGTGTTCTTCAGGAAGCCATAGGTTTGGCTGTTGAAGCCTTCACTACTGGGATGAGGTTCACCCACTGCATGGGAGGTCTCTTTTCCTGAAGTAGCTGGTGATCGATACTATCCACATGTATAATATATTTCTTAGCAACACTGGGTTCGTATTTGCTTCAATCACTGCATGTTGTAGTTAAAGTGACACCTGAAGTCAGCAGTCACAGTGCCCCACTTCCCAACAGGATACGAATTAAGACCACTGAGAGGTATAGTTTTGTATCCACAAATTGGCAATACCTTAGTCTCAGTATCACTGAGCATGGAAAGAATGTGGCTCATCAGGACCTACAGAAGCTGTGGATGAGGATGGGACTCACCTCCTTCTTCCACACACGGTTCAGTTTCTTGTGAATTTGATCACTTGCAGCTGGCCATGATGGTGTAAGCTTGGAATCCCAGCACTTGGGAGGCAGAGTCAGGAGGATAGCTGCAGGCTAACAGCCAGCCTAGTCTATGTAGCAAGTCTCAGGTCAGCCAGGGAGGTATAGTGAGATTCAGTGCACGCACACGAGTTTCTCTGCAGGATCTCTGCTGTATGAATGCCGTGGATGTGTAGCATTTACAAAAATGTGATAGTTTATAAATAGCAAAATAACATTGGCCAGGAAACCAGCCAGGCGTTAGAAATGTACCAAGTTTCAGCATCAAGGCCCAGGTGATTTTAGAAAGCATAGCATGATTATCACTTGTAAATGTTCAACAACCTCTTGTCTGGGCTGGTCCAGTACCCAGGGAGACACCTGTAGAAAGAAGAAGAGGACTATCCAGATCAACTTTATGGGTCAGATTGCTGTTTTCCAGGTGCTTACAATTTAAAGCAACACATTTGGTCTCTTCTTTAAGTTAATTTTTACATCTGTCTGTCTGTCTGTGTCTGCATGTGGAAGTCCAAAGATAGCCTGAGAGAGTCTGTTCTCTCCTTCCATCGTCTGAGTCCTAGGGATTGAAACTCAGGTTGTTATACTTGGCAGCAAGTGCTCTTAGTCACTGAGCCATCTCGAAGGCCCCGTGTTGTCTTCTTTTAATCCAAATTAGTGAGATTTAAAAATAGTGTGCTTTATTAGAGCATACTTTGATTTTTGAAAGCCTTTTGAAAAATAAATTAGTACATTTGTGTGTGTGTGTGTGTGTGTGTGTGTGTGAGAGAGAGAGAGAGAGAGAGAGAGAGAGATAGTATGCATGTGGAGGTGAATGTCTCCACACTTATTGGTCCCACACACTGATCTCAGGCCTCAGGCTTGGTGGCAGACACCGTTACTCACTCAGCCATCTTGCTGGCCCCAACGCTTTTCTTAAAACAATTTGAAGCAAACAAACAAAATCACACCCGGGAGCTTAAGAGACCTGTGCTTTTAGGTCTGTCTCTTTCACATGGGAAGGAGTGCAGAATGGCTGTGGTTAGGTGGGTGAGCTCAGTCACAGCTGTAATCAACGCTGTTTCCCCTTTGCTAGAAACCTTTTCTGAGGCTCTTCCTCATAAAGTGTCAGAGGATGTTAGAGAATCTGCACACTGATGTCAACCAGAAATGTCAGTTTGACACACTCCTGTGCAGTAAGGAATTTGTAAATGATGTTGCTGCACAGAGTGCTTTCAAAGTATATGTGAGAGGGACAGTCACACAGTGGTGTCAGCTCCTGGGAGCTTAAGTTCAGTTCTCTCAGGACTGTGTGGCAGATCTTAGGGAAATTCTGGCAAATGCTTTCTAGGACTCTGTCAGCTCTGAAATGTCTACTACCCTGGGTCTCCTTGCTGTGGCACAGATGGAGGGATGATCTTCAGGGCAAAGAGAAAGGCCGTTGGTTCCTTCTCTCTTGGAAGCTTTGTACGTCTTCCCCTTTAGCAGACAGTACCCTCCATACCCGATGAACAGGGGAGCTGTAATTGATAGTACAGCTGTTGTGAAAATAAGATTTTTAAGTCGGAAAGTGCATCTCTGGTCCTGAAGATTCCCCTTAGGTCATTCCCTCAGCTAGAGGAACGCTGGCACAGCACGCCGTTTTGTTTACAGATACTCGATAAAGCGCTGAGTGGTATCGGCTTTCTTTATCTAGCACTCGACAGCTGCTCACCAGCCAAATGAAAGATTAGAGTCTGTGCCACCACAAGAATACACTTGATCCCTCATCTAAAGGCTTCTCTGTACAGTGCTGACTTAGTCGGCTGGCAAGGTGTATGTTATATAAGGAGAAGTTACGTTTTGCTTAGGACCACAAGTGACATTTCCTAAGTCTGAGAAAGCATTTCACACTCAAGATCCACTACGCTAACATCTAAACTGCAATGTTCAGCCAACCATTTCACAAAACTCATGTGGATCTTTAGGTACTTATAATAAAGCTTATTAATAAGCTGTGCAAGATGCTCAAGTTCACCTGCCTGTTCTGTGTGACAGATGATTGTCATATTTTCACTTGGCTTATGTTTTTATAACTTACCTGTTACGGCTATATTCTTCTGTCTCTTTTGCACTGAATTCAAAGGTAAACTTAAATTAGATGTCTATGGGTGTTTTGCCTGCCTGGATTTATGTCTGCCTATGCACCTTGTATGTGTCTGGTGCTCACAAAGGCCAGAAGAGGTGTGTCTGAATCCCTGGAACTGGAGTTACTGATGGTTATGAGCCACCACGTAGGTGATGGAAGTTGAACCTGGGTCCTCTAGAAGAGCTGAGTCATCTCCACAGCCCCAGGGAAACTTTCTAATGTGTGGCCATCCTGTTCTTTCTCTTCCTTTTCTAGGTTACTCTTCACTACAAAATTATCATCGTAATCATTTTTTAACTGTTAATGGTTACATGGTGATATACTCTTTGAAAGTTTATACTGGATGGAATGAAGGTGTGTTTCCTGGAACCTTCTAGATTCCACACTCAGAAGTGGCTAATGTCAGTCATTTTACTTGAGTTTCTTCTACTTAGGCTTCCTAATTTTTAAAAAGTGTGTGTGTGTGTGTGTGTGTGTGTGTGCATAATCATCTGTCCCTCTCTGTTTCCATCTCTGTCTCTGTCTTTCTCTGTCTCTGTCTCTCTCTTTCTTGTGCTTGTGTGTGTGTGTATGTGTGTGTATGTGTGTGTATGTGTGTGTGTGTGTGCGTGTGTGTGTATGTGTGTGTGTATGTGTGTGTGCATAATCATATCTCTCCCCCTCTTTCTGTTTTCTTTCTGTCTCTGTCTCCATCTCTGTCTCTGTCTCTCTCTTTCTCGTGTGTGTGTGTGTGTGTGTGTGTGTGTGTGTGCATGCGCACACACAAATATATGTGTGGAAGACCAAAATTGGTATCAGGTGTCTTCTTTGATTCTTTCACACTCTGTCAAGAGAGGGTCTTTCATGTCTCACTAAACCCAGAGTTTGCCAGGCTAGCTAGCCAGTTTTCCCCAGAGATTCTGTCTCTGCCTCTTGAGTGCTAGAATTACACCTACATGGCTGCCACCTGCCCATCTTTTATGTGGGTTCTGGGGATCCAAACTCTGGTCCTCACAGTTCTCTGACAAGCACTGTATCTGTGGAGTCATCTGCTTAGTCCCCTGTTTTCTGATTTTTCATGTAAGTTAGCCCAGTTCCTTCTACCCACTAAAAGATGGAAGAGAACAAATCATAGTAATCGCAGTAGTAAGAACTCATGAATAAACATGTTAGTTCGGATACCAGCCTTTTCCTCACATGCATTTGTTACCTAGAATGGGTTGCTTGTCACTCTGTGTGTGGGGTTAAAACACCCACCTATATGATAAGCTTAAGTCCTTTGTGTCTCTTAAGAATTATGCAATTTGTGCCCAGCCAGGACACACCAGCCCCCTGGTCAGAGTTACATAGTGAGATCCTGTCTCAAAGAAAGCATGCAGAAAAATTTCAGTACACACTAATTCCAAACAAATCCTATTCACTCTCATGTGTATTCTTAATGCCAACCTCATATAAAATGATATAGGCAAAACCTCACAGCATACAATGTACAAACTAAGTTTGCTGTGAGGAGCCAAGAGGAGATGACTTCAACCTGTTTTTTTTGTTGTTGTTTTTTTTTTTTTTTACTTTAATTGTTTTTATTAAAATATTTCATTTAAGTTTAATTTACAGATTAAAAATTGACAATTTAGTTATCACAGTATATAAAATCCACATTTGTTTATTCTCCATGTTACATGCATTTACAGGTGTATTTCTTGCCTAAATCACAGTAGTATGCGGAATGATTTAATATAAATTTATTCCCACAAGAGGCATAATTCAGGCCACGATGGCGATTGGTGTATGAGGAAGTTGTTAGGGAAAGCCGCTTGAAAGAACACTGACGGTGGGCTTTCAGTGTGACCTCAGCTGCCTCTGGGCAGCTTTTATGACTAGGTCACTCTGTGCTAGAAGTGCAAGCTGAAGTACAGAGTGAGGTGCAGGGTCACGTGATAGTAAGTGCTCTGTTTGAGTGGAATGTGGGGTATGTGTGGAGGGTGGGCATATGTGTCAGGAGATAGCAGTGTGTGTATGTGTGTGTGTGTGTGTGTGTGTGTGTGTGTGTTATTCACTTACCACTAACCAAATTGATGTACTTACTGAGTTTTCCCGGCCTTGTGTCTTTCAGGAGGTTCATGAGTTATTACAGGACTATGAGCTAAAGTATTGCTATGTGGACAGGAATAAACGAACAGGTGAGAGTTCCCTTCCAAGCCCCTGATCTCGCTTTCATTTTGCATGTATAGAACAGGAAAGCTTGCTGTCTTTTCATGTTGAACTGTCTTCTGGTGCTGGGAATTGAACTCAGGGCCTTCACAGTTGCTGGCAAGCATTTCGATCCTGAGCTCTATTCTTGGTCAGCTAAGTGTGACTCACTGGTTATTTTCTGAATGTCTCAAACTTTAACCAGTAAACAAATTGAGTGTAACTGTAGCTCTGTGATTTTTTTCTCTCTCTTTTTTTTATTGGTTACTTTATTTATTTACATTTCAAATGTTATCCCTTTTCCCGGTTTCCCCCCCGGAAACCCCATATCCCATCCTCCTTCACCCTGCTTCTATGAGGGTGCTCACCCAACTGCCTACCTACTCCCTCCTCCCCGCCCTGGCATGAGCTCTGTGATTTTTAACCATGAATGTTGGCTGTTACATGTTAACAAGTGTTCTTCAGGGGCGTGGCATGCTTCCATCAAATTTTACTGGCTTCTGCAGACCCACTGTGTGTGTGGCTTGACCTTTAGTTGGGCAAGGTAGGAAGCTTTCTTAGTTTTTCTGAATATTAGTTTCATATCTGTGAGATCAGAACTCACTTCTTTTATGGGCATACGATATATAAATGTTTATGAGTATTTTTTGAGATGGTAAAAGACAGCATGGGTGAAATTAAGCCACTGTATACACGTAATGCAAATGGAACCTGGGGGCTGGGACCACAGCTTCATGTAGAGCACTTGCCTAGCATATGCAAGGAAATGTGTTTGATTCCAGCATTGCCCCCAAGGAGTATAGCTAGAGTCCCAATGTTTATTACTGAGTTAAAAACAACCAAAAGAACCACCACCACCACCACCACCACCAAAAAAACTCCAGCAGAAGCCTCCAAATGCGGAGGCACTCAGTTGTCACCATTCTGCATTCTTCACCTGGAGGAAGCACTCAGGCATCTGTTTCCAGTTTGTCACGGTCACCTCTAAATTGTTCAAGGTTCTCTTTTGCTGTCCTTTCTAGAGGTCTCGAAAGGACACATGATTTGTCTCTTCATGAATAAAATGCTAGTGGGATGTGGCATGTGTCCCTTTAGCTGAGGACTTCAGTACCAGCAGGTGGCTCCATGCCCTCAGACTCAATTAGTTGGCCTAATTTGGTCTCACAGCCCCCTTCCACTTTCAAATTGGAAATCCCATATTGGTTAACTCTCAGTTGACTATCTTGTGTCCCCAGTTGGAATGTGAGCTCAGTGTTGAATTCTTCCAGTGCCTAATCTGTAGCTAGAACCACTAGTAAATAAGAAGGACTTGATTGCCTCTGGGCGGGTAGAGGTGGAGTGAGTACAGGGAATCAGTGGCTTGGAGCTTCTGAGTGTTTGAATTTGGCTGTCCCCAGGAGCATTCTGCCAGGAAGGCCCCTAGAGATTGCTACCTTTCAAGTGTGAGCAGAGGAAAGAGTGGCAAAAGGGAATGGAAGGTGAGCTCAGACAGCTGTGCAGACTCAGGCAAGCATGCTCAGACAGCTGTGCAGACATAGGGACCATAAAGGGATGGTCAGCCACTTCAAGTTCCCCAGCACTTCAGCCTAAGCTCATGATTTTATGGGCCAATATAGAACTTATCCAGTATTTAGCAAACGGTTGTGTATGTATTTTAGGAAAAAGAGAGTTAAGTAGTGTTACAAGTCAGCCTGGTTGGGCTGGGGAGGCATAGAACCTGTAGTGGGTGTGCCTGTGAGGGAGTATCTGTTAGTTTACATGAGGTAGCACATTGCTTGGCTTGGAGTCCTGGACTTTAGAAAGTGAGCTGAGCACCAGCTTTGGTTACTCTCTGCTTCCTGACTGTGGATGTTGTGGACCAGCTGCCTCATGTTCCTTCCACCAGAACTTCCCCACCGTGACGGGCTGTACACCCAAACTGTGAGCCAAAGTACAACTTTCTTTCTTTAGGTTGCATGCTGGCTAGTTTTATGTGAACTTGACACAAGCTATAGTCATCTGAGAGGAGATAACTTCAATTAAGAAAATTCCTCCATAAGATTGTGCTGTAGGCAAGCCTGTGGGGCATTTTTACAATCAGTGATTGATGGGGGAGGGACCAGCCTATTGTAGGTGGTACCACCTATGCAGGTGGACCTGGGTTCTATAAGAAAGCAGTCTGAGCAAGCCAGTATGTAGTACCCCTCCATGGCCTCTGGATCAGCTCCTGTCTTCAGGTTCCTGGCCTGTTTGAGTTCCTGTCCTGACTTCCTTCAGTGATGGACTTCAATATGGAACTGTAAGCTGAATAAACCATTTCCTCCCCATCTTTCTTTTGGTCATGGTGTCTAATCACAGCAATAGAAACCCTTAAGACAGAAATTTAGTACCAGGATAGTGCAGTATTGCTCTGACAGACCTGACCATGTTGTTTGAGGGAAGATTGTGGAAGGACTTTGGAACTTTGGACGAGAGAAGCCCCTAAGTGTTCAAAGCTTGGTGAGCAGTTTTGTGGAACCTTAGAAGCTAAGAATGTTGAGAGCAATGCAGATGATGGAGGCCTGGCTTGGGAAGTTCCAGAGGGAAGCTTGAGAATTACTTGCGTTATCTGGGATGTTGCATTTTTGGTATTTTGAATTAATATTCTGTGGTCCTGGAAGCTGGGGCTGAAGAATCAGTGGTGATTAACCAGAGACCAGAGCCATTAAAGTAAACTTTTGCTTTTCTGGGACAATTGATGCTGGTCAGCTGGGGCTGAGAAGTTAGCAGTGATTAAGAGAAGACCAGCATCACTGAGGTGAAATCTTCTGAGAAATGTTTCCTGAGAGTTAGGACATAGAAGCTGGGTTGTATGTTGTGCTGACAGCTGAACTTGGTAGTGTTTAAGAGTCGTACAGGTTGAAATGGTTTTGAAGGTATGAAGGGATCATGAAGAACAGCTGAGGCTTGGCACTGAAAGAGACCAGAAGAGGCCATTGGTGAAGGTGCAGCTCAGTAGCAGTTGAAGGCCCAGGATTAAAGGGGTCATGGAGAAAGGTTGAAGCTGGGCACCATGAATAGAGCCCAGGAGAGGCTACTGGTGAAAATGCAGCTCAGTTGCAGTAAGATCCCAGCATTTTGGAGATGCCATTGCCATCGGATGACCACCAAGAGTAGCAGTAGTGGTGGAGTGGAGCCTGCCTAGCCTTAGAAGACAAGCTCTGTGTGCTGCAGAGGGCAGAGCTGGAGAAGTGACCCAAGTTCTTAAAGGAGACCAGAAGATCGTGAGTGAATCTCAGATGTTGACCACTGTGTTATTTACTTGATTGGAGTTTGGTTTTGCCTTGTTCAGATTGTGGCTGTGCTCTGCATCTTTCCTTTTGAAATAAGAAAGCATTTATTTTTTTTATTTTACAGGAGCCACTAGTTGAGACACTTTAAACTTTTAAAAGAGAGATTTGAGTTTTAAGGAGACTTTGGGTTTCAAAAGTCTTTTTGATATTTGTGGATACTTTTTAAGAGACAACTTTTAAAGTGTTTGCATTTGTAAGGCTTTGGGACTTTTTAGGTTGTTAAAATGTTTTATATTGTGATGTCTTTTTGTTTGTTTTTGTTTTTTTGATACAGAGTTTCTCTCTGTAGCCCTGGCTGACCTGGAACTTGCTCTGTAGACCAGGTTGGCCTCAAACTCAGAGATCCATTTGCCTCTGCCTCCCAAGTGCTGGGATTAAAGAAGTGTACCATCACCTAATGTGATGTTGGTAATGAACAGCAACAAAAAACCTGTTACTTAACAAAGACGTGTTTGTGTGTCAAGTTGAGAAGGGGTCAGTTTTGCTGGGTAGTTTTATGTCAACTTGACACAAGCTAAAATCATCTGAGAGACGGGAACCTCAATTGAGAAAATGCCTCTAAGATCAGGCTGCAGACAGGCCCATAAAGCATTTTCTTAGTTAGAGATGAATGGGGGATGGCCAGTCCATTGTTGTAGGCTATAAGAAAGTTGGCTGAGCAAGCCAATAAGCAGCACTTCTCCATGGCATCTGTCAGCTCCTGTCTCCAGGTTTCTGCCCTGTTTGAGTACCCATCCTGACTTACTTCAGTGGTCATGGTGTGACCCTAGCTAAGACAGGTGTATTTGTCAGGTCATTTTGTCACAATAACAACAACAACAAACTAGCTAGTAAAACCCAAAACAAACCAACTTTAAAAACAAATGGTATTGGAAATGGAGAGTTAATTCTTGCAGTGAGACTGGCAGGGCTGTTGCTCTCCTGTTGGAAGACTCAGATGTGGAGTTGTCCTTGGCATGTGGAGAGGTGGCACAGTGAAAACCGTGTTGCCTTAAATGTTAGCAGCACTCAGAGAGGTGCAATGCTCACAGTCTGAGAGCTACATAGTCACCAAGACCAACTGAGGGAGGACAGAATTACCCATCCTGTGAGATTCTCTTTTGTTTTCCTGGGACAATTGATGATGGTCGGCTGGTGCTTAGAAGAAGTTAGCAGTGATTAAGAGGAGACCAGCATCACTGAGGTGAAATCTTCTGAGAAGTGTTTCCTGAGAGGTAGCACATAGAAGCTGGATGAATTAAGTGCTTACAAGCAGTCCCTCTGTGCTTGCTCCCTCAGGAGATGAGGCACTTCTGGAGAGCATCTCCCTTGTGATTTGTGGATTTCTCTGTGGTATTTTAATTGGAGCTTTCAGGATTTCTTACAAAAGTTCTTAAAATATTTATGTTCATTAGTGAAAACAGATAAATTGATATAATTAAAATTTAATTCTAACAAATATGAATCATATTTAATTGATTTGCAACTCACATCTGTCATATGTTTGTGAGTTTTTGTTTTTGTTGTATTTTTTTTTTGAAGCAGGGTTTCTCTATCTCAACTATGTAACCTAGGGTTGCCCTGAATGTGATGGTCCTCCTGTCTCTGTTTCATGTGTACTGAGATTCTAGGCATGTTCCCAGCCAGCTATGATATTTTTTAAAATTTCATACATTTTATTGTTTGATGCTGAAATACCTTTGGTACCTTTTAAAATTGTTTGGTCTGGTTTGAAGGTTAAAATACTTATTCAAGATCAGAATCATGTTATCTTTTCATTTGATACTACTTATTGAAATTGTATATGGCATTGTATATATTCATTGGTTCTTTGAAGCTAGCCAATCTGATTCTATTATCTCTCTATTTTAAAAAAATACACCAATTGTGTGTGTGTGTGTGTGTGTGCGCGCGCGCGCGCACACACACACATGCACGTGTGGCCAAAGGACAGTTGTGGCAGTTTTCCACAGTTGTCTCTTCTCCTACCATCAGAGCCCGTCTCATCAGGACGGGCATTGAGAGCCCTGTAACTGTCTTGATTGGTCTTGATGATGTGAGGAGGATGCAGGGAGTCTCCTCATGATGTGAGGCGGATGCAGGGAGTCTCCTCATGATGTGAGGAGGATGCAGGGAATCTCCTCACGATGTGAGGAGGATGCAGGG
>JADRCH010000098.1:5284833-5352894 GCA_019843965.1 Rhynchomys soricoides | reverse complement strand
CACACTGAGTGTGTATCTCAGTGTCTCAGTGTGTGAGACCTTCATAAACAGGTAGCAAAAACAGTGAAAAAACTTTTTTTTTTTTTTTTTAATTTTAAAAGTAAGTTGTTATGAACAGTGCTTGTTATGGGCTCTTGGTATGTGTCTTTTTATCAAATTTCTGAAATTTGAAATTTGAAAAAACAAAAAAACAAACAAACAAACCCAAGCAGGCCAAGTATTTCTGCAGCAATTCAGATAAATGTGTGATTTATCCTCTAGTTGACTGATAGGATGTCTTATTTTGCTTTCTGTTGCTGTGATAAACTCCATGACCAAAAGTGAACTTGAAGAAGAAAGGGCTCCTTTGGTGTACTGCTTACAGTCCATCACTGAGGGAAGTCAGGGCAGGAACTGAAAGCAGGAACCTGGAGGCATGCACTGAAGTAGAGGCCATGCATATTGCTGCTTGCTGGCTTACTCTCCGTGGCTTGCTCAGCCTGCTTTCTTATCCACCAGCCCAGAGGTAGTTACTGCCCATAGTGGGCTGGACCCCCTCATAAATCACTAAACAAGCAAATGCTCTACAGACTTGCCCACAGGCCTACTAGATGGAGGTGCTTTCTTAACTGAGGCTCCTCTTCTCAGAAGACTCCAGATTGTATCAAGCTGACAGAAAAATTAATGCACAGGTGGTAAATCACAAGGATAGATTTGCTTCATGGAAGGCATCCTTTTAGTTAAAAATTTTTAGTGTAAAAAATAGTTGGTTTTGCTATGACATTTTCACACATGTATGTCTTTGTACCTTGCTCACCTTCCCCGCCCGTCCATGTCCCCTCCATGTCCCCTCTGTGGATCCCCACATTGTCCCCTCTGCCTTCATCTCCTTGTCATATGTGTTTCAATCTAGAGTCTCCATATCTGGAATATTCCAAGTATCCCAACATGCAGTATCCTTTCTTTGTCCCCTTCCCCCTCCCTCCCTCAGTGTCTCCTCCCATGGTTCACCTTCTCTGCTCCCTCCATGTTTTTTCTATAACCCTCATTGGTCACCCCTGCCCCCAGCCCAGGCATTATTCAATTTGATTCAATAATGTTTTTATTGGAAACAGCTTTGGAGATGTGCTCAGAAGAGGCAGGCACTTAATTTTGAAAACATGATCACTACTTAATTTTGGAATTAAGACAACACTAACCTCACTATCATTAAGTGGCTTCAGCATCTTCTCTCTCCCCTCTCTCGAGTTCAAGATCAGCCTGTATAATGTAAGGCTGTCTGCTTTTGAGAAGCTGACTCTGCCTCTGTGAGCTGGGTGACCTACTCCTTGGGGCTCTTCAGAGGACTCACTGATGACCTCTGAGTTCTGACTGTGGCGATTTTTATTTCTGTATTTTCTCCTTGTGCTACCTGTGACTGCTACACATGATCATCTCTTCTATTTGTGTTTCAGCGTTTGATATATTCAGACTATAAACGTCTTAGCATTGTAAGATCTTTCACACCTTTTTCGTTTTCATTCTGGGTGGTTTGTGTTTCCTGTCTTGTCTTTAGCAGCCTTAGGAAAGAGTTTTCTATTTTGTCTTTCAAAATACCAGATTTGAGCTGGGCGCACGCCTTTAATCCCAGCACTCAGGAGGCAGAGGCAGGTGGATTTCTGAGTTCAAGGCCAGCCTGGTCTACAGAGTGAGTTCCAGGACAACCAGGGCCATACAGAGAAACCCTGTCTCAAAAAACAAAAAACAAACAAACAAAAAAAAATTTTGTTTTCCCCTTTGTTTCTAAATTCTCATCTTCTGTTCATTTCTGCCTGTATCTTCATATTTTTCTCATTTCTGCTTTGCATTTTCACTTTTCCCTTTTTGTTGATGGTGGGGGTGATGAGGATTTTTGGTGTTGTTTTTTCCATCTTTCTTGATGTCAATGCTTAATTCTTATTTTCTGGGTTTGTTTGGTGTTGGGACTTGACCCTCAGGGTCTTATGTTTGATAGGTAGGTACTCTGCCACTGAGTTACATTCCAAGCCCCTAGTCTTCTTTCTTTTTTGAAAGATTTATTTATTTTATTTATATGAGTACACTGTAGCTGTCTTTAGACACCCCAGAAGAGGGCATGGAATCCCATTACAGATGTTTGTGAGCCACCATGTGGTCGCTGGGAATTGAACTCAGGACCTCTGGAAGAGCAGTCATCTACTGCTGAGTCATCTTTCTTTCCTCCCCCCCCCTTTTGAAAATCTTATTTTATGTTAAGTACATTTATAGGCCAGAATTAGGGAAGCTAAAACAGGTGAATTGTCATGAGTGAAGGCCACTCTGGGCTACATAGTGAGCTCCAAACAAGCCAGAGGTATAGAATAAGATTGTCTCAGAAAACATAATAAATAATAAAATACATTATGGGTTACCTTCTAACAAATAATATATTCGTTGGCCACAAATTTTGCAGTATGGATTTTCAATGTTTGACTTTTTAAATTAAAACATTTTACTTTATGCATATGAAGGTTTTGTTCTCTTGTATGTATGTGGCCCATGTACATTCCCTGGTCCCAGAAGAGGCCAGAAGAGGGAGTCAGATCCCCTGGAACTAGAGTTCCAGGCACTGGTGAGCCACCATCTGGGTGGGAATCAAACCCTCATCCTCCAGGAGAGCATCCAGTGCTCTTAACCACTAAACCATAATCCATCCCCCTGTTGGTTTTTTGACTTTGGTTAGCATAGAAAGAAACTGTTTGTGCCATTTTCATATGTATATATCATTTTACTTTGTTCTGATTTGCCCCTGTGAGCCCTCTTCTTTTCTAACTGGCTCCCAGCCCCAAATAGTCACTTTTCTGCTGTGTGTGTGTGGTGTGGTGCCATGCGTGGTGTGGTGTGTGTAGTGTGTGTATGGTATAGTGCATGTGTAATGCCTGTGTCTATGTGTGTGTGTATATATATCCATTATTCTTTCCTTTCCCTCTCATAGAATCCTATTGATTTTTGTGTCATTTATATGCTTAAGTATCTATGTCTACATATTTACATCTTGAGTCTATATGTGTGATATTTGTCTAAATCTAGCTTATAATGCTTAGCATAGTCCTCTCCAGTTCCATTCGTTCTCCTGAAAATGTCATAATTTCATTTCTCTTCCAAACTTCCATTCTGTACATGTACCACATTTCCCTTATCATCCATCTGTTGCATATCTAGGTTTGTGTCATAGCTTAGCAATTGTTAGAAAAGCCAGCGTGGATGAGTGTGCAGGTATCTCAGTGGTGTATTGATGTGGAGCTCTTTAGATGTACACCCAGGAGTAGTCTAACTGGGCTATATGTTACTTCCATTTCGCCCTGCCCCAGCAGTGAATAAGGAAAGGTTCTCTTCTCCTGCGTCTTCACCAGCAGTGACAAAAGTCTCACATCAATTTCAGGTTACATATGATGGCCAAGGATATTGAACACTTTAAAACCTCATCAGCCATTTGTATTTTTTCCTTTGATAAGTGTATATTCAAATCAGTTATCCCATTGAGTGTTCTGTGTCTCTGTGTGTGTGTGTGTGTGTGTGTGTGTGTGTGTGTAATTTTTGTAGTTCCTTATAGATTGTAGATATCACTTGTCTAATGTGTTGATAGAAACATTTCCCCATTCTGTGACATCCCATCATGCTCCTGGTTATTTCCTTAGTCTTGCAGGAGCTTTGGAACTCAATGCAATCTCACATGTCCATTCTGAGAGCTCTGTTGATTCCTTTCCGGAAACTTCTTTTCTATGTCTACATTTTCCCAGAAACTTCTTTTCTATGTCTACATTGTATCTTCTCTCTTTCTCCCTAATCTGGGAGCTCTGTTAATTCCTTTCCAGAAACTTCTTTCCTATGTCTACATTGTATCTTCTCTCTTTTCCCCTAACAGTGTCTGAGTTTCAGGTCTTACATTAAGGCTTTTCATCCATTTGTGTTGATTTTTGTGTAAGGACCTAGCTTCATTCTTTTGAATGTGGATACCCAGTTTTCCCAACATCATTTGTACAGAACTGTCTTTTTCTCAGTGTATGTTTTCAATAGCTTTTCTCAAAGGCAAGGGGCTTTAACTCCCTGGGTTGGTTTCTGGATTGTCTACTTTGTTCTCTTGGTTTATGGCCTGTTTAATGCCACTGCTGTATGTACAGGTTTGGTTACGAAGATGAGCCATTGTGATGCCTCCAGCACCATTGCTTCTGCTTCTGGTCACTTTGTCGGTTAGCATCTTTTCTACTTCCTTATGACTTCTATGGTGATTTTTTTTTCTCTAATTGTGTGAGGAATGCCATCAGGATATCAATGGGGATAGCTCTGAATGTGTGGGTTGCTTCTAGTAACATGCTTACTTTCACATAATTAAATTTGCCAGTCCACGAGCATGGAAAGTCTTTGTATCTCTTTGTGTCTTCAGTTTCTTTTTCTGTTGTCTTACAGTTTCAACTTGGTTTATTCCTGGGTGTTTTTAAAGGTATTTTTAATAAGTTATTTCCTGATTTCTTTCTTGACAAGTTTGTTACTGATACATTTAAGGTTACAGAGTTAAATATTTGTATATCCTGCTGCTTTGCTAAAGGCCAGTATGATGTACAGTTCTCTGGTAAACATTTGGAAACTCCTAAAGAATAGAACTGTACATCCAAATAAGAATACCACAGCTCTTTCCTTTTATATTTGAACCACTTTTATTTCTTGTTGCGTTAGCTAAGACTTTGGGCACTCTGCTTTAGAGTGAGTGGACATCCTGGTCTCCTGATTTCAGAGGAAATGCTTTTGGATGGTTTCCCACCGTTAGTGTAACAGCTGTGGGTTTCTCCTACAACCCCGATTATGCACATTCCTCCTGTTTCCCTAGTTTCTTCAGGGCTTTTATCACTGGGATGCAGACCTATGACTGAGGCCTTTCCTGTATCAATTGAATAGTGATGTGATTTCTGTCGTAAGGCATATTTGGGTATGTTGTATTATATTTCTGGATTTGCATATGTTGAGCCATCCTTGCATCCCTAGAGTGAAGCCAACTCTGTCATGGTGTATGATATTCTTAATGTGTTCTTGAATTTGGATTGCAGATTTTTTTATTGAGAGTTTTTACAGCTGTTTTCTTTCGGGAAGTGAGTCAGGGATTTTATTTTTGTTTTTCCTTTCCTTGGTTTTTGTCCCAGGTTAATGCTAACTGTTGGAGAGTTAGGTAGTGGTCTTGCTCTCTCTGTTTTGTGGGACACTGAGGAGCACTGGTGTCAGCTGGCTTGGTGGACTTGAGCAGTCAATCTAGTGGGAGATTTTTTCTTTGTTAGACTTTATATCACTACTTTAGCCTTGCTGTTTTGTTATCTTTCTCCATTGTTCATATCTTACTGATTTTTTTTTTTTTATCATAAGTGTCTAGGAATTTATACATTTCCTACAATTGCCATGTTTTTAAATACAAAATTCAAAAATATCCCTTTATGATCATCTGTATTTCGTTGTACTCATTTACAATGAAATTGTAAATTTTTACCTCTAGGTGTACTAATTGGGCCATTTCCCTCTCGTTATTTAGGTTAGCATTTGCTAATCATACTTTTTCAAAGAACCTACTCTTTGGTATCTGCTGTTCCTTTAGCTCCTAATTAATGAAATTCATTTATTAATTTCTGCCCTGATCATATTCCTGTGATCTACTGCTTTGGAGTTTGCCTTGTTCTGTGTTTTTATAAAACATTGAGGCACATAATCCTATTATCTGATTGAGACACAAAATCCTGTCTAATCTGATCTGTTAGTTTTCAATGTAAAGACTTGTAGCTATAAGATTATCTAGCTGTATCTCAAAATCTATGTTTATTATTATTATTATTATTATTATTATAAACTTAAATTTTTCTTTCTGATTTTTGTCATCGACCAGGCTTGTTTATTCAAGATGTCCAGTCTCCAGGTGTAGGTGTGCCATTTGTGATGTCTCTTACAACTAATTTCTAGTTTCATTTTTCTATGATATAAGATACAAGAGGTTATTCCAGTTTATATGTATATGTTGACAATGGCTTTATGGCCCAGAATGTGATCAGTTTTAGAGAAGATAGCAGCTTTGGCTGCTTTGTAGATTTGTTAAGTCTATTTGGTCTGTGGTATAGTTTAACTCTGAGATTTCTCCATTGACTTTTCAGTTTGAATAACCTGTTTAAGGAGTGGGGCACTGAAATAACACAGTTATTATATTAGGCCCTATCTGACCTTTAGTGAAATTGGGAGCCCCAGTGTATGATGCATGGGTATTTGCAATTGTCGCCATGAATTGTTGCTTTTATTTGTATGTAAGAGCCTTCTTTATCTATTTTTATTTGGTTTCCAGTGTTTTTATCAGACAACTCAATAACTGCTGGCTTATTTTCCAATTCTTTTGCTTCAGTCTACGACTCTTAGTCTGTCAGTGTCTTTGCCAGGGAGGTGTGTTTCTTGGTGAGAACAGCTAGTTGAATCTTGTTTTTCTGCCAGTCAGCTAATCTGTATGACTTTAATGTGAGTTGGGATCATTTGCTTACACTCAAGGTTACTGTTGAGGATGTAATTGTGTTGGTTGGGTTATTGTTCTTTTCTTTCTCCCTGTGAATATTACTGTGTGCTTAGTTTACTTGTGTTGGACATGAGACATTCCTTCCTGACTCTGTACATCTCTCATGAAATTTATCTTTTCCTGAGCTCTCACAATCGAGGCTTTCTTTCTCTTCAGTGTTATAGGATTCCTTTAAATACCCTCTGCAGGGCTAGCTGGATGACATCCCTGGATCTTGACACTTTCAAATTGTTTTTCTCTTTAGAGTAGAGCCTGTCTTTTTCTTATCTTGACATTTCTTCTTCACATGGTCAGCTTGTAGCCTGCCATATTGCCATAGATTTTTGAAAGTTATTTTTCTGTTGGAGACTTCTGATTGTTCACAATTGGAAAACTTAATCTGTGCTATTGATCTGGAGATAAGGTAATGTCGTGAGCTTTCTGTCTTATGTGGCCAGTCTCTCTTGAGTGTGCCATTCCTGCTTGGAGAATGGCTCATGTACTGTGCTTGAGGGTGATGAAGTGGGGTGTGCACACACGTGTGTAGGAATACATTGCTTCTCCACCTTTTCTCTTTTCCTTACCTCTTTATCAGTGTCAGCTGTTAGTGTCCTAGAAGCGTTTCTCTATGACGGCCAGTTTTTCTATTTCTACATATTCTGCAGTTATCACTGCAGATTTAACAGTGCGTTCTTGATATGTGTCTGTTGGTAATACACTGATCATGTTGTCAGCTGATGTATCTTTGAAAGGATCCCTTTATAATGTTACCCTGGCTTCTTCAGCTTTCTTTGGTTTATATTTGTTATCCTTCCATCTCAGCCTCTCTCTCTGTGTGTGTGTTTTTTATGTGTGTGTCTGTTAGCTAACATTGGAAAAATCACATATGGAAGCCCATGTCTTTTTATGGGTGCATTTGAGACACCTTTAATGTGTGTTCTGATTTTTGTCCACTTGGTGTTTTAGGTTTCTTATTTCCTTAGCTTTCTTTTGACTAAATGTTTTGCCTCCCCCCACCCCATATTTCTAACTATTGGAACTGTCTTCTGCTTGCCAGCTGTGCATTTTATCTTTTAATTAATTTTTCTTTTTCTTTTCTTTGTTGTGTTTGTTTGAAGACAGCCTCACTATGTGGCCTTCACTGTCCAGGAGCTCTCTATTTAGACCAGGCTGACTTGAAACTTAGAGATCCACCTGCTTCTGACTCCTCAGCACTAGGATTGAAGGTGCGTACATCTGGCAATTTTTTTCATTTTTAAAAATTGTGTGATGTATGGGGAGTCAGGAAGCAAGCACACACTTGTGCCACAGTGTGCAGTGGAGTTCAGAGGTCAACTTTTCCCAGTCATTTCTCTTTCCACCTTGCTTTGAGGCAAAGCCTCTTTTACTGCTCTAGGCTAGGTGGCCTATACATTCTGGCTGATTGTCCTGTCTCTACTTCCCACCTATGCTGGGCTTGCCGTACAGATGCACACATGCCTCTGCATTTGGCTTTTTATGTAGGATCTCGGGTTTAAACTTGGGTCTTCAGGAGTTTGTGGCAGGTGTGTTTACTGGGTAAGCCATCCTCCCAGGCTCCGTTTTCTCTCGTTCCTATGGGTAACAGCTCCTAACTCATCAATTCCCTTTCCTTTCTTTAGCTCCCTTGTCTTTCCATTTGGCTCATCCGCCTCCATTCTGTTCCCTTCCCCACCCCTACCCCCCATCACATGACAGTCATTCCTGGTTCCTTACTTTAGAATTTCTCTGAGTGGTATCTGTCTCGTGGGCCTGGCTGTCACAAAGTTGTGATGCGATACTGCAACTTCCGTGTGCCTTGTGTTTGCTTCTTTTCTGACTGCAGCATTTCCTCCCAGGGAGACTTGAATGAAGCTATCCAGACTGTGGGCAGTTGGGAACAGTTTTCATCTTTCTCATACCTGAGCACTAGCCCCCCTGAATATATAGATCTAACTTGAGAGGTTTCCCCCTCAGCATTTGGTTAGTATTGTTTGTTATCTCCCAAGTCTGTTTTTAGGAAGAAACTGTTCGCCGTTGGCTCCTCCTTCCTTGGGAGATGTGTCCTCACTGGAAGCTTTGAGTAGCGTTGTTTTCTTTCTAAGTTTTTTTCAAGTTTTGCTTTGGTGTTTGTAAATTTTATGACTTCTTTGAGTAGGTGTGTGTGTTCTTTAGCTATATACTTGGGACCCCAGTGTCTAATGGTTGTTTTCTGTGTTTCTTAGGCCCTCTTTAATAAGGTACATTTCTCAGCTATTTTCCAAAGATGCTCCTCACCTTTTCTCCTGCAAGGGCCCCTTTTGAACAAATCCTGGCCCCTGGTTCCTGGCCCCTGACCCCTGGTCCCTGGTCCCTGACCCCTGACCCCTAATCCCTGTCATCTTGCTGCTGCTGCTGCTGCTACCCTTACCTTGCCCTTACTAATTTTGCTGTTATTAATTTTGTTTGCATCTTTTGTTTCTTTAACTTGCTCTTTTAGAGCGATGATTTCTTTTGAAACATGTTTGTTTCACCATTTAACTCACCCGATAAACCACAGAATACAGGTTCAGTGGAATGCTCTGTGAGTTTCTGAAGCCTTTATCTATAGAACTGGGGCACCCATGCCAATTTATGGGCTGCTTTGAGGGTTCAGAATCTAGTCCTTGTGACACATTTGGAGCAGTACTATTTATAGTAAGCAAAGGCTGACTTTCTCTTTATGTTTGTTTTTCATGCTAGTACTTCCCACTGGGCCTTTATAACTGAGTGTCCGTCCTTGCTCATGTTGCTAGTTTTTTTTTTTTAAAAAAAAAAAACCTCCGCCTTTTTAAGGCTACGTATCTATTTTGGGGACATCTGTCATGTTCGGTGGGTGATCTTAGTTTCCTGTCTATTACCTCTGCTTTCTCTGTCACAGCAGTCCTGCCTCTGTTGCCTTTGATTGAGTGGCTCTAGTCCCTAGTCATCAAGTTACTGTTTTCTTTGAATACATATTTTTGGGGGATGGTACAGTCAGCTTCCTGGTGTGCCAGTGTTTATAGGTTAGTGAAAGGGGCGATGTATATCAGTGGTAGAGCGATGTGCTGCTCAAAGCCTCTGTACATACACATACATACATCGACCATGAGAATTTGATAGAGAAAGGGATGATGGGAAGACTAGAGGAGAAGCCTGGTTTGTTAAGATTTAGGGAAGACAGTCAGGGAGAGCTCCAGCCAGATGTCCTCTGGCCTTTCCCCCACTACCAGTGTCCAGTGTGTGGACACTGCCTCACAGCGCATCTGTACCTCACACTCAGCCCCGCGGTTTCTAGGCTACACTTTCCTCAGTTGTGATACCTCACTGTAGTTGTGGGTGTGAGGGGCTGAGTGTGCTGCTAGATGGGAGGGGGAGTGTCTGTGACCAGCCTCAGCCCACACCAGCGCTGTCCATGCCCTCTACAGCGTGCGTACATACCACCTGCTGCTAAATCTTTGTTTCTGAGGCATCAGTGGGCACATGCTGGTTTTTTTCTGTGCAGCCTTTGCTGCCAGGAGAGCCCAGCTCCCCTGAAGGAATGGTGGAAAAGGCCATGCAGTGCCACCTGCCAAAGCTCTCCCAGAGCTCTCTGTGGACCCAGGCTTGCTCTCTGTACATGTCTGCCTGCACACTTTCTATCCAGACGGGGCTTCTTGCCAGTGTCGTGTCTGTTTCTTGACTCCATGTTTCTTTCCCTCTCAATTTTACAGACTCTGGGTTAGGAGAGAGACCTAACTATCCCTGTCAGTTCTCCTTTTTCTTGTGGCTAGATGTGTGTATTTTTGTGTGTATACCTGTGTGTGTGTATCTGTGTGTCTCTGTGTTTATACGTGTGTGTGTGTGTCTAAAGATATGCTTATACACACAGAGTCTGTATGTGTAAGGGGGCTTGCACATGCCACTGTGCATATTACAGAGGTTAGAGGGCAACTTTGAGCTATCTAGCCTACCATGTGGGTCCTGGGAACCGAACTCCAGTTGTTAGGCTTGGCTGCAAGCCATCTCTCTGCTCCTACACCTGGCTTTTGTTCTGCAGGTTCTGGGGACTCTGAATTCCAGCCCTCACTTATGTGACAAGCACTTTATCCAGTGAGCCATCTCACCAGCTCTCAGAATGCTTTTTAAAACTAAAAGGTGATTCACATCTTTAGGTAGCTGGGCAGCTTAGTTCATCTCCATTTCCTCATGGAGGATTGAGTGAATGAAATAAACTTTCAGGAGAGGAAAATTTTGTTTGAAAGTCAAGATACATTCTCCCACATTGGATCCACCAACAGTCTAAGAAGGCGTCCTGTAGTGTGGGGTTCTATTGTTGTGTCTGTGAGTTAACACTTTACTAGGAAATCCATCTGTCTTTGGCATTGTCTTGTTTGTGTTTTTTAGAAAAGACTTAGGTTATTAAACTGTTAATTTATTTGAAGCCGGTTGGCATTGGACAGGTATCAGATGAGGCCCGCCTGTCATGTAGTATAGGACATGTGCCATCGTAATTGAGAGCTGTGATAGAGAGCACTCAGTAAGTGTGTGATATAAAGCAAGGTGTGCAGGTCAGAAAACAAGTCTTAGGTGAGTGGTCATAGGAGGAATGCCTTTGGACTTTGTCTGTTTTGCACTTAATGCTTCTAATGTTTGTTTCTATCCATGCTGAAGATGCACAGTAATCAAAAGGGATTACTGCCTGAACCCAATCCGGTACAGATTATGAAAAGTTTAAACAATCCTGCCATGTTACAAGTTCTTCTGCAGCCCCAGCTATGTGGACGAGCCGTGAAGCCAGGTAAGCACCATGCATCCTCTTTGGGCACAGACTGTTGCATGAGTTGCTCATGCTGCATTGTATGTAAGATGTAAAAAATGTATTGGGAGTTAAAATGCACCTTTCTTGAACTATTAACGATCATTAATCAATTACATGAGATGGTACTTCATCTTGGCTGTTTGGTGGGTACAATCTAGTTTTGTGCTTCCATTTTCTGTAGCATTAGTAAATGTTAAATATTAAACCTTCAGTTTAGCTCTTTGTTGCAGAGAACTTCTAAACCCAGTAGTGAGGGCACACACCACCCTGCTGTTTCCTGGGTGAACCGAGAGCATGGAGCCTTTCTCTATAAATTGTTCTGTTGGACTTATCATGTTGAATATGCAAATTTGTTTCATGTTCGTCTTTCTCTGTCCTAAGGAACAAAGTAGCTTCCCTTTGCAGCAGCTGACAGAAGCATCATCTTCTGATTACTCGGATCTTTGTTATGACTGTATACTGACTGCCAAGCGATTTGCTGTTCTTTTTCTGGCATTTCCTTCTGAAACAAACAGCTTTATATACACAAGGTTTCTGTGTTAGTGTCCTGAGGAAATGGTGCTTGTATTCAATGCTAAAGTTTAGGATAAATATATTCAGTGTAAGCATACTCAGTGTGTTTATTCCAGTTCAGTCCCAACTGGCCTGATGTCAACTCCCACGCTAAGCAACACAGACCCACAAATTAAGGGTGTAGTCCTCTGGGTGGCTGTTCCAATTTAGACTCTGGCTACAAGTTAAGGATTCTCTGGGCTATCTGAAGTTCTGACCAACCAGCTATACAAATTCGGGAGTTGCCAGGACCCTTCAGTTTGGTAATCTTCTTGAATGTCTTATAGAATTCAGGAAAGCATCATATTTATGATTATAATTTTACCAGAAAAGATCTAACAGGAATGAGCAAATGAAAGACGTTTGTGGGGATTCCCCGGGCAATTAGGCCATGACATGCCAGCATATCATTTGTGTGGGACTTTTTAAAAAATATTATTGACACTTTGGCACGTGTATGTAAAGTATCCTGGTTACGCCTTGCTTCCTTTAATCTTCCCATTCCTATCTCCTACCCCCATCCCCACGGGTCCCTTTCCCAAGCTCATGACCTCTTGGTTTATTTTATGACCTGTTTAATAGAGCCACCTGCGAGTCCACTGGATTGAGACTATCCATTCAAGGGGTAACCAGTGAGTCCGTAGCTGAGGACAGTGAATCTCCTTCCTGAATTGATCAATAGCAAACAGTCCAGCAATGAGAGTGGCTTAATTAGGGTTTGACTGCAGTGAAGAGACACCATGACTATGGCAACTCTTCTAGTGTATAGTGTGCTTTCTACTGTTACGCTAAACACAGTGACCAAAAGCAACTTGAGGAGGAAAGGGTCACAGGTCCTACTCACAGTTGGTTAATGAAAGAAGACAGGGCAGGAACTCAGACAGGACCACAGAGGAGAATTCTTACTGGTTTGCTTCTCACTGCCTTCACACCTTGCTTGTTCATACAACCCAAGACCACCTGCCCAGGGGTGGCATCAGCCATTTTGGGCTGGGCCTGCCCACATCAATCATTGATTAAGAAAATGTCCCCAGGCATGCCCATAAGATAGTCTGAGGAAGCATTTTTCTCAGTTGAGATTCTGTCTTCCCAGATGATGGTAGTATGTGTTTAGATGACAAGACAAAAACCAACCAACTAACCAAAACCAAAATACCAAAACCCTTACCTAGCATAAAGGGGCTCCTTACCCCTGGCATTGAGGGTTTTGTTAATAACTCACAGCTTCTGTGGGAGCCCTTTTCCCAGCCATGCAGGATCTTTTTAGGTGTTAGAACTTTAATGGGAGTTTTTCTCTGTGGAAAACAATCCCCCCAAAATGTATTGCATGTAGATTTTCTGGATTATCCTTAAGCATAGTGTCCCTAGACATGACACCCATTGTTGGCTAGTGTTCATTGGCACAGTTTGCAGTAGTTCTTCGTTCCTGTGACCACATGATTTCTCGTGATGCGGTCCAAGATTGCTTTCGGGTTTAAAGACGCATACTGTGCTCTTGGGTCTGTAAGGGAAATGTCATCCACACCTTTGGATTGTGGGCATCTTTAGTAATTCTGCCTCACTATTATTTCTGTCTGTCCATCCAGCACAATATACTTCCACTCCAGTTTTATGTTTGCATTCACTTGTAGTCATTAGGAATATGTTTTGTTTTTTTTTTAGGTTTGATTACTTAATTTTAAAATTATTTGCATAGAGGATGGGTATTTATATGTGAACACAGATCCCTAGAGTTATAGGCAGCTGTGAGCTACCTGACATGGGTGCTGGGAACCAAACTCTGGTCCTCTGCAAAAGCAGTATGTGTCCTTCATCACTGAGCTATCTCTCCAGGCCCAGGAGTATGTGTTTACATTTAATGTTACTGTCTCTATTTTAAGATGTTTTAATATTTACATGGATGGAGAAATTATTTCCTGCCTTTGTTTGGGTTGGTGAGGGAAGAAGAATACATTTGTACCTCAGTGAGCATGTGCCAAGCTAGAGAATGCATGCAAATTCCACTTTTGTATTTTCTTGGACAATCCATGGTTGCTGGGGAATTACATCTTTTCCAGATGGGGGTAAACTTGCAATGAAGATTTGTCTTTATTTACATCTAAACTTTTATTACAGGTTGTAGACTTGAGTCCTGAGGTTGATGTACATTTAGGTTGCAGACTCCAGCACACTGAGTCACATGCTGTATATAGTACATTTTAATTTGAACCTTTCTGTAGAGTGGGCAGGTATATGTTAACTTGGTGTGTTAACTTGATTGTGTTTTGTTTTTGAGATAGGGACTCACTACCTAAATGGGAATACAGGCATGCCTTTGTGCTTGTTCTGTTCCATATGCATTTTGAAAAGATATTACAACTTTTTCTGTTTTGTTGTTTTTAAAATTTTATTTTATGTATATGAGTGCTCTATATGGATATATACCTGCATACCAGAAAAGGATATCAGACCTCATTATGGATGGTTGTGAGCTACCATGTAGTTGCTGGGAATTGAACTCAGGACCTCTGGAAGAGCAGCTGGTGCTCTTAACCTCTGAGCCATCTCTCCAACCCCTACTGTGACCTTTCCTGGATTATACTTTGTGATAGATTAAAATAGTAGATATCATTTTTCCATAACAATAATTAAGTGAAATTAATCTTGTGTTTTCTATTTCATGGTTCTTTATTCGTTGTATATTATTTATTCTGAAAATATCTCTTCTGAAATGTATGTGGTATTTGGACTCAGACTTAAGAGTGTAGTTACCCTTCATTCCTCTTACCTCTATGAACTGTTTGTTTCTTTGGAGACGAGGTCTCTCTGTGTTATTCCTGACTGGCCTGGAACTTGCTGGATAGACAAGGCTAGCCTCAAACTCACAGTCTGGCTCTGCTTCCCAAGTGGTAGAATTAATACAGACACTCACCACTATGCCTTGTTGTATATAGTCATGCTACATCTTTTAATTTTATGATATAAGAATTTCTGTGCATCTATTATCTTCTCTAAAGGATTTTCCATAAATTTTTTAAGGATGAAGGTTGTATCTTTACTCTTGCCCTTTCCTTCTGACAAAAATCTCCCAAACTCTTGACAAAAAGAAGGCTGAAGAAATGGCTCACCAATTAAGAGCATTTGTTGTTCTTGCTGAGGACCAAGGTTCAGTTCCCAACCCTCACATTGGTGATAACTCCACGCTCCAGGGGATCCCACACCCTCTTCTGATCTTCTTGGGTATCAGTCACTCACATGGTACATAGACATAACATAAAAGGCACTGAGCAGTAACTAAGGCTTCCATTAATACTGTGTTGCCAGCACATGAGGCAAGCCACTCCTAGTGCTTGACAAGTAGAAAGTGCTGGGATTCTAAAGCAAATTCCAGGATTGAATCACAAAGAAAGAAACCTGCCACTCTCAGCCAGGAGATGATGAAACTTCCCATGCAGGTTAAAGGATGGAAAATGTTTTTGCAACATGTTGTATTTTGATTTTCTTAAGTCACATGGTTACAGTTTTATGTTGATTGACTCTGATCTTCTCTGCAGTTCTTGGAGTCACGCCCAGCTTAACTCATCTGCTGAGTCCGTCCCTCCCCTCTGCGCTCTTACACTTCAGTAAAACACAGCAGGTGTGTACATAGCACTGGGTACTGAAGCACTGGAGTGGATACTTGCATCTCTCCCAACCCCTCAAGACAGAATTTTGTGTAGCTCAGGATGACCTTGAATTTCTAATTCTCCTACATCCATCCCCCAAGGACTGGAATTTACCAGTATCCCAGACCTCATCAAGAAGTTAATTGAACATTTTACTTTTTAAAAAATATCCTGTCTGCCTTCCACCCTTTGCAGTCTTGGAGTTGTTGTAGAGTTTATTGATGCTAGCAGATGCTCTACTGCTGACCTACACCTCCTCCTCAGCTTTCTTTTGATTTTGGTAGAGGAGTCTTGCTGTAGTTGCCGAGGCTGGGCTTGAACTCATATTGTAGGCGGGTAGACCATTGTACTTGGCATCCTCCTGCCTCAGCCTCCTTAGTAGGTGGAATTATAGGCCTGTGCAGCTAGAGCTGGAGAGAACATCGTTATGATAGCTGCATAAAGTCACAAGAGGAACGTGCATAATCCTGCTGATGACAGCAGCACAGATAGATAAACCTACCAACTCCTGCTTGTAGAGGATTAAGAACAGAATACTTACTTTGTGATATATTTTCGCTAGATAACGAATAGGGTTTTCTCTCTGTGTGGTGGGGCAGGCCGAGACAGACTGAATGTGTGCCATGGTTTACATGTGGAGGTCAGAGGGCAAGCCTTGAGTGTCAGTCCTTGCCTTCTACCTTGTTTGAGGCAGGGTATGTGCTATTTGCTGCTGCACATGCCACGCTAGCAGGTTCTAAGATTTCTGGGGATGCTCTCCTTCCTCCCCCCCACCGCACCCCACCCCCACTCCAACCATTTTCCCAGTCTCTGTTTAAAAGAGTACGATAGCTTGAGTCAGATACGCTGGCTTGTCCCTGTAACCCCAACACTGGGGAGACCAAGGCTGGAGGATCACTGCATTTAAGACTAGCCAGGGTTACATAGTAAATTTCAGGCCAGCCTGGGCTACAAAGTGAGATTCTGTCTCAAAACAACAGCAAAAACTTGAAAACACTGAAAAAAAAAAACCCTTCTTAATTTGTATTAATCTACTTTTGCCCTCAGGGAGTATCCATGAATATGCAGTTAGACCCATTCCACAAATAAACAGCAAAACAGTAGGGAAAACAAATATAATCAAGTATAAACAGTGATAGAAAAGAGATTCAGATTGTTGGTTATATCCTGTTAGGACAGCGGTTCTCAGCATGGAGGTTGCAACCCTTTTGATGATCTCCATGACCCTTCCACAGGAGTTGCACATCAAATATCTTACATACCAGATATGTACATTATGATATATAACAGTAAAATTACAGTTTTGAAGTAGCAACAAAATAATTTCATGGGGAGAGGTCACCACAGCATGAGGAACTGTGTTAAAGTGTTGAAGCATTAGGAGCCACCGTGTTAGGAGAAAGACCAGCAATGTAATGTTAGCTTTTAAGGGCTGCGGGTGCCCCTATCCGGAGCTCATGGCATCTGACTGTCCCAGAAGGACATGCTCACCCCTCCAGGGCCAGCTCCTTGACCAGGACTGTCCTTTCACCATAGTGACCCAGACTTCCTCTAAACAGTCTTCAGACCTCAGGACACGCATCAGGTCCTCAAGAGAGCCTCCCTTGACTCTCCAAGTCTAAATGAGATTCCCCAGTGTGTGTCCATGTATCTGCATGTAGTTTTCCTCATAGAACTGCCATTGGAATCTTGTTTTTATTTAAAGTCTCCTTTCCAGGAACATGATACACGGGGGCAAATGGTATTGCATTTCTCACTGTGTAGCAACAAATCTTGTCAAGTGATTAAATCAATAAATAAACTCATATTTCCCCATCATTAAAGCCAGGAAGGGGGTGAGGGAAGAACAGGCTAAGGATGTGGAATAGGTCTCCTAACTACATATTCAAGGATGCTCCCTGAGAGAAAAGTAGATTAATACAAATTAAGACGGGTTTTGGTTTTCTTGTCAAGACAGTGTTTCTCTCTGGCCCTGGCTGTCCTAGAACCCACTCTCTGGACCAGGCTGAACTTGAACTCAAAGATCCGCCTGCCTCTGCCTCCCAAGTGCCGGGATTTAAGGCATGCACTAACCACCTGGCTAAGAAGCGCTTTCTTCTTTTTCAGTCTAACTTGAGAATTGAACTTTAAGATGAGTTGACGATTATAGAACAAGTTACTCTTCCGAGTGTAACTCGATGTTTCCTCAATTCCACAGAGCTCAGTTGTGGGCAATACATCATCCTTACTCCTTCAGAGTCTTTCTCCCATACCCTTGATTCAACAACAGCTGATGAAGTTTGACAGTGCCCACGCTAATAATGTAAGTATTATTAATACAACCTAATGTAAATAGAGTGCCTTTCATAGACTCAGCCCATTGATGAAATGGTGACATTTCACACGTGTAACCGGCTTCAGTAGGATCTGGGTTTTTTGTCCACCGTGGAAAACTGTCTTCCTCTCTCCCCTTTTATAGAAGCCTGGCTTGCTGGGAGAACCTCCCTCCATGGTGCTGCAGCCTGCTCTGGCAGTAGGGCCACCACTTCCACTGAAAACGGACCTGGGACACCATGGAGAAGCACACAAAAGTAAATAGCCCATTTACCAAGATGTCCTTACACAGTCGGCTTTGAGGCTTGAAGATAGTTTACCTCTATTCCTCTCTTACTTGTAGAATAATTAAATTTGAATCTCGGTCATTTAAAATTTCAAGAGCTCTGTTGCCTCATCTGGTTTTGATATTGATATGTTGTTAGTGGGTTTGCCTCTGTGCCAAGATAAGACGGTCCCTGCTGGATGGGCTTTAATATTTTATGCAGGTTCACAGCAGTGCCAGGAGAAGACACAGCTCCATCTGACGCTGACATGCTGCCCATTGGGCTCATGACACATTATTCATGTCTACGTTTCAATGTCACAGAAGAAGGAGCCCCCAGCTCTTAGAAAAGGAAGAGCTAGCATTTGTAAATCTAAGTCCTGTTGACTTGAATCCTTTTCAAATTATATTTTTAAATTAGTACTTGGAAGAAAACTGATATATATGCTCTGAGCACATGATAGGCAGAACATTTTTACTGTAGAAAAATAGAATTATACCAGGGCTTTTAATTTTATTCTAATTTAGAAACGCACATCCAGTTTGAAGCTTATTGAAGGCTCAGTGTAAATAACTCCACTGATGATTTCAGTTCTGTAAACATCCGTCACACATTTAGTCTCTTACATCTAAAACTTGCTAATCCAGTGACCAAAGAGCTCAGTCAATTCTGACTAATGAAGTTGACCAGGCAATGGTTCAATTGCCAAAAATTTTCTCAGTAAGATGGGAGTCTGTCATTTTGAATTTTGACTTTCTATGACTAAAAACTATGAAAATGTTTATTCTCATATTAATATTAGATCATACGCAGTTTTCTATCTCATGTGCTATTTTAAGAACACTGACAACTCACCGTCTAAGTAAATATAAAGATAGAGGAGTCAAAGAGAGTACTCAACCAGCTAACACACCTGTTTAGTGAATTTGTAAGTTGGAAATTTTACATCAAAATTAAATGTTTTAATTTCTTCTTGGCCTCTTGTATTATAAGCTTTTGTTTTGTTTTGCGTCTTAATTTTTGTTTGTTTTTTGAGACCAGGCCTTATGTTGCCCAGGCTGATCTTGAACTTAAGAGTTCAAGCGATCTTCTTAGCCTCAGCATAGTTGAGAGTACATGTCACCATGGCTGACCTTTTTTCTTTTTTAATTTTAAAATTACGTTGGTTGGTTGGTTGGTTGGGAGAGGGCAGGACACACTATGGTATTCATGTGAAATATAGAAAGCAGCTTGTGGGAGCTGGTTCTCTTCTACCCTGTGGGTCTCAGGATTTAAACTCAGGCTAGGGCCAATCACCTCTCTGTACTAAGCTGTCTCAGCATTCCTGACTTAAAGACTTTTAAAATAAAAATCATACCTCATTTTCTTATGAAAATTTTTTAATCATTTCAGGATTTTTCTTCCTATAAATAAAAGCACATTACTTTTGTTGATTTAGTGTTTATTCCTGACTATTAACTTCAAGGGCAATGCTAGTATTTAAATACCAGATTTTTCCACTTAAAAATACTATTAATTTATATTATTTGTGGATTTCTGTGCTTAAGTCCTCAAACCACTGCCAAGTGCAAGTTGCCAGTGTAAAGACACTGCACTCAAGTTGAGAAGAGATGGTTGTGGCCAGTGCCCAACACCTGATGAAGGCTGGGTATCCAGGCTTGCTGCTGAATCCAAGTTAACCTTAGGAAATGCTGAAGAACACTTTAAACAGGAAACTTGGTTACTCTCTCCAAATATGGAAGCATCCAAAAGACAATGATTGGGCATTTTTAAGTAGTGGTACAATTTAAATGTCAAGAAGAGATATAAGTTCCTAAACTAATAATTAAAATGTATTGTTAAGATATAGTATTGAGGTTATCATAGAAATTATTGAAAATTTAAAAAACATTATTACTGTCAATTTTTGTTTTCTCATGGATGTAAAACCTCTGACCTCAACCATTGGATCTCACAAATCTCTAATAGGTACAAAAAGAACTACTGTGTCTTGTGTAACCCGGATTCTTTTGCCTCTGTGGTTCACTACAGCATCTAATCTGATTCCAGCTCAGACGACACTGGCAGCCGGGCTGGGTATGTTACCATTCTTCTCCCGCCAGCTCACTGCTGGACAAGCCGGGCCAGGGCGTGGGACCCCTCAGGAGAAGCAGTCATCTTCGGTGAGCATCAGTGAAGCTAGTTTCTCAGGGTCGCAGCATTATCTGCAGACCTTCCCAGGCCTTCCTGCTGGAGGCCCACTGATAGGCAACCAGAAGACACTGCAAAGCCAGCCGAAAGGCACAGAGGTAGGTTGAAAGGCAAGGGATGCACACAGAGAAATGAATATCCCCATGGCTGCCTTCCCACTCCTTTTCAGTCCCTGAATTGTGGCATTGTCCTGTCTCATCCAATTGCTTGTGTTTGGTGACTGTTCCCAATGATTTCAGCACCTTCGTGCTGTGGTTCCAGTTGAGACTTCTCTCGAGCTACTGTGAATTTGTTAAGGGTTGAATTTCTTACTCAGTTGAACATTACCCATCCCTGGAGCATAGCAAGCATTCAGCAAATATAAGCTGAATGAATGAGTACATCGCCATGTGAGAGACATATTACAAGCCAAGCTGGATTTCTTTGGGGCCTACGAAGATGTCTAAGACAAGTTCTGACGTCCAAACACGGCAGTACTGGCCAGGAAAGCATCGGAACTAAAGGGGCTGTGGCTCTCAAATACAGAAATAAACAGTCAGGAATATACTTTCATTTACTGTGCTTTTTTTTTTTAAATCAGATCAAAAAAGGAAACTAAGCTACTTAGCTTTATCTTACCTATATTAACCAGGATTGTGGTTTAAAAGTCTTTGATCAGAGAGTAAAGGGTAAGAAGTCTTTCAGGAGAATATGGACCATAGCGAAGGCTCAGATCGCCATCCCATCCTTTTCTGTTAACTGTATTAGAGGCTGCTCCTAGGTAGATGAAGATGCAGTGGAGCCTGTGTTTCCAGGGTTCGGTCTAACACTGTCATCTAAGAGTCAGTGCACGAACTCTGTCTTTCCTTGGCATTACATTCACTAGAGATGAATAAATTTCACTTGTGTCGTTTAGGTCTGGCCACATGACAGGAAATTTAAATTTTATAGTAAGTGATAAAACTAGTTCTAGAGCAAAGATGTGGAATTAGGGAATTAGGTGTTTTTGTTGTTTTTTTCTTGGAAAGATGAAGTCTCTTAAGAGCAAGTGAGATGATACAAGATTCCTTGGGTTCTGCTTCACTTGTAGGATTTTTGTGGTTAGAGTAGAGTATACCATTTATTTTTTTATTGGGGTGGTTGAGACAGGCTCTCTCTATCTAGCCTTGCTTGTCCTGGAGCTTGCTAGGTCCACCAGGCTGGCCTCAAACTCGGAATTCCACCTGCCTGTCTCCTGAGAGCTGGGATTAAAGGCACGCGCCGCCACGCCCAGCAGAGTCCACAGATGATTACAGCATACAAGATACATTGAAAAATAAATCTTTCTGCATTTTTAGTTGTAGTAAATAAGTAAACACGTATTGATTGCATGAAATGAAAGATTCCGTTGTTTCGTTCCCAGGTGTGCATGTGACATACCCTGAGCCTCCTCATACCTTGATCTTACCCTCTCACAGAGCACCCCATCTTTTGTTTTTGGTGATAGGCTGCCTCTAAGAATCAGACTTCACTCTTGGGAGAACCACCAAAAGAAATCCGGCTCAGTAAAAATCCGTATTTGAATCTGGCAAGTGTGTTACCCAGTGTGTGCCTATGTAAGTGAGGACTGCTCGCCAGCCGTGAGGTTTCCCTGAAGATGCTCTGTAATGACTTTTCCTTCCCTCCTAACTTAATTGAAGGGCGTGATGCCTAGTGACAAAGCTAAGCCCTAAATTGTGGTCCTGGTTATTCTTTAATAATAAGTCCATTATTTGAAAAAATAAATGAAAATGAAAAGACTTTAAAAACCTTTACAATATTTTTTATTGAGGGCAAAATATTTTTTCCTTCATTATTAAGTCACGATTGAAAGTAATGAGGACAGTGAATTGTTTGAAGCACTGTGGTCATTTACAGTGTGGGTAGAATCATTCTAAACTGGAGATTAAAGCCTCTCAGTGAGCTAGCCAGTGCATCCAGATACCCTAGGTATATGACTCCCAGTCAGCAGAAATGGAATCTACTAGGTCTTCAGTTAGCATGAGTCAGCTTACTCATAAGCAGTAATGAAAAGCAGAAGAACACATTCACGCTGTCCAGCAGGGGAGAGGCTTGATACACGGGGTGGGACACGGTGATGTTAAAGAGAGAGAAGTCGTCTACATCACTTATTTATGAAGTAGTCTCTAAAGCTGAGTTTTAAATTGAAAAAGTAAAAATGAATGTTATGTGACTGCAGATGTTATTAAAGCTCTGATCTTACCTGCATTTGTGTAAATACGTAATTATAAACCCGAGGAAGTTGTAAATGCATAAAAATGAGTCTAATTTTTAATATGCATTTGGCATTTTACAAAATATCTCTTTGAGTATCAATTTATAATTTTTCTAAGGCTAAGAAAAAGTTAAGTATTCTTCTAGTATATCTGGAGCATACTGATCTCACCTAAAAATTGACATTGACAACTATTGCCTCAATAAGAGTGTTTAGTTTGCATTTTATATGCCTTCATGTAGAACAGTGGTTCTCAGCCTGTGAGTTGTTTCCTATTTGGGAGACGAATACCAAATATCCTGCATATCAGATATTTATACTACATTTCATAACAGTAGCAAAATTACAGTTATGAAGTATCAATGATATAATTGTATGGTTGGGATCAGCATGACATGTATTGAAAGGGCGCAGTATTAGGAAGGGTGAGAAGCGCTGATGTAGAGAATCTATGAGGTTGGGTACATAGTTCAGTGGTAGAATGCCTGACTAGCATGCTTGAGGCTCTGGTTTCAGTTCTCAGTACAGAAAAAGAATAGAATATCTATATTATATATTTATATTCTTTCATATATAATAAATACATATATAAATTTTAGAGGTTTATATCATAATTATTTTACCTATATGGCAAGCTTCCATTTTCAGCCAAAATGAATGAAATGATATATATTTTTTTTCCTGGAGAAAATAAATACAAATATGTCAACATATTTGAAACAGGCTGAGTTAATGTGTTTTGTCCTGTTGTAATTTAACAAATCACCAAGTAGTCTTGCTTTCACCTTTAGCCACTGCAGGTAAAGGCACACCGCCAAAGACTGGAATTGCAAGCAACATTCTGGATGCAATCTCTCAGGGAAGTGAGTCCCAGCATGCACTGGAGAAGTGCATTGCCTATTCTCCATCGTTTGAAGATTATGCCCAGGTAAGTGATGCGTGGGTCAGGACAGTACAGGGAGAAACAACTCTATACCGCCGGTCATGTTAGGTTGTGATGGGTTTAGTTGTGAGAAAACAGAGTGATCTCTCTCATCATCTGAAATTTGAGAGTAGGTTCAAGAAATTGTTTAACATTTTTTTTTATACCAGGTATTGACCTCTTATGGTTTTGCTAGTGGTCCTCAAATGACAGCCAATCTGTCATCTGTTTTTTAGCGGCACATAGCTACGTCCGTTCATTTATATATTTTCCATAGTGCAATAGACCTTCATGGCTTACAGAGTTAAATGTTTACTACCTGAGTCTTTCTTGAGAATTCTGCTGACCTCTGTTTTACATGAGTGCAAACCCTAGAAAGCAAGGAAAGAACCTCCACTCCTGATTATTGCTTAAGAGGTGTAAAAAATGTTCACATTTACTAATTTTAGTGGGGTGTTTGATTTTGGGGGACAGAATCTCACTAGATAAACCAGACTGGCTGGCCTTAAACTCACAGTACCTCAGCCTCCGGAGTGCTGGGTGTGTGTGTGTGTGTGTGTGTGTGCGCGCGCGCACGCACGTGTACCACCACATCCAGCTGCATACCAAAGTCACAGCACAAAAGAGGAGCCAGCCCTCAGGATCTCTACGAGGTTTGTAGATCTCACCTGTATGGTATCGTGAGTGCAGTCTTTCTGGGAACCTGTTTTGATTACTTATAATAGCTGATGAGATGGAAATGCTCTGTAATACAGTGGAATACAGTTAGGGAATAATACCAAAAAGGCTCCATGTGTTCGGTACAAGTGCAGAGATCTTCAAACATTTCCAGCATGCAGTTGGTTTAATGTATGGCTATAGAGCCCGTGAGCATGGAGTATTATTCTAAATTATGTTCAAAAGATGCATTGATGTGGTTGATTTAGAGAAAGAATAGGGGTCAGAGATGATGTCACAAAGCAGCCATCTTCTTTCCTAAGGTTCCAGCTTTGTTAATATATTCAGTAATGACAGAGATAAGCACACTGTTCACTGATTGTATGTAAGAGACAAAAGTTAAATTATTGGCAATAAGTAAAATCATGTATTAGTCAATACATAGTTGTGAAGATTAAAAACAACAAAAATGTTCAACGAAGACAGAGCAAGCAAATTATGTCAAATTATGTCAAATTATGTCAAGCAAATTATGTTTATTTACCAGTAAATACAACTTGACTATTTGAAGTGATATAATAAATTAATGTATCAAGACATGGTATAATCTTCATAAGGAATAGTCCTATAGAGTTCAATTTTTCTTTCTTCATGGCAAGCAAAGTTTACTTTTCAAAGCAGGAGAAACATAATTTACTTTTAAAAGTTTAGTGAAATGTATATTTTAAGCCTCAAAGTTCCTTTTTGTTCCACATTTTTCATTTTGAGTATGACTTTTGAAGTTGGTCTCCTTTGACGCTGCAGACCCAGTTCTTAGATCGTGGTAATACGCTGACACTTGCAGGGCCTGTGCAGATGGCTGCTCACCTGTGGGCAGGTTCTGAGGTAGATCCTTGCATCTCTGTACTTTGAACACTGGCCACTTCCTTTGCAATGTGTTCTAGTTTGCTTTTCTGTAATGCAGAATGATGTTACTGTGGTAAACATCATGACCAAAAGCAACTTGGGAAAAAAAAAAGGGTCTTTCTGTCTCAGATTTCCAGATCAGAATCCATCATTGAGGGGAGTCAGGGCAGAGGAACCTGGTGGCAGAAACCATGGAGGAATGCTGCTCACTCCCTGGCTTGCTCATATATATATATATGTTTGTCTGTATATCTATCTAGCTACATATATACATACATGTATATACATACATAAACACACACATATATACATACATATACATACACATATGTGTTTTAAATGCAAGTTTAAATGTGTAAATGTAAGTTTTAAACTGTCCCTTCACGGTGCAGGTGGAAGAGCCAAAGGCATAATTAACCAACCATCTCCATCGCTATAGTTTGTCAATGATTTCTCAGACTGCAGGGTCCATGATGCTGTAGTAGTAGTAGCTCCCAGAAACTCTGTTTAAGTTCTTGTGCATAAGGGTTGGGGCAGGTGCTTGTGTCATATAGTAGCTGGCACAATTTCTCTTTGAAGTAAAGCTATCCATTTAAGGGTTTGATATTTGGTGTTTCTAATGATCATGAAGTTATTTTCAGAAATCTCTGATAAAATCTGGAGTAGATTTGAAAAAAGTAGCAGTTGTTTGAAAGACTTGGGAAATACTGCAGTAAAAACTGAAGGGTGTCAGGTCCTGACAAGGGGAATTCCCCTGGGTGACAGTCCTGTATCTTAGAGTTCTTTGCTTGACTCTGCAAAATCTGCAGTCCTGATGGCCTGGGGAGTCACAGAGTAAGCCTAAGGATGGTTTGTGACATTGTAAAGGGAGAGGTCCTTGAACAGAGGGAAGCACATGGGTAGGAGCCCCAGAGTCATAGGACTCTGGCCTAACACAGTTGGCTGGTCAGTGAACCACTGCTGTGAGGGGGATGCCAGGGGAACACAGCTTGGTAGTCAGTGAAGCCCAGCATAGAGGAGAGACCTGGAATTTGAACTTTTTCAACCTGTGGGTCACATTCCCTTTGGGGGCTCCAATGACATTTTCACAGGTGTTTTCTAAGACCACCTGAAAACAGAGATATTTACATTAAAATCCATAACAGTAGCAAAATTACACTTATGAATTAGCAACTTAAAAAATTTCATGGTTGGGGTCACCACAACATGACTGCTCTAGAAAAAATATCCTCATCCGAGGGAGATAATAGAGCCTGTACTTTTCCCACTTTTCATTCTTAGTATCCAATAATTAAAACTGTGAAGTTGGGGCTAAAGTGATGGCTCAGCAGTTAAGAGCACTGGCTGTTCTTCCGGAGGACCTGGGTTTGAGTCTCAGAATCCACATGGCAGCTCCCGTAGCTATCTCTTAACTCCAGTGCCTGGGATCCGACATCCTTTTCTGGCCTCTATGGGCTCCAGGAACATGTGGTGCAGAGACATACACGTAGGCAAAATACCAGTAGACATAAAACATTACACATGGGAAATAGAGCCGCAATGCCCAGGTGTTGGTATTCGTAAACAATGACATTAAAACATAAATGGGCAAACAACATACAGACAACATGGACACATAGGGGATCTCAAAGAGATACACATCTATCAAAGAATTGAATAATTCTAGAACTAACAGGAGTTGTTTGGGTGTTTTTTTTCTTTCTTTCTGGTTTGTTGGTTGGTTGTTTTGTTCAAGACAGTGTTCCTCTGTGTGGCCCTGGCTGTCTTGGAACTCACTGTGTAGACCTGGCTGGCTTCAAACTCAGATCTGCCTGGCTCTGCCTCTTGAGTGCACCACCACCACCTAGCAGTTGTTTTGTGATATTAAAGATTACATTAGATGGGCACAGCATGGGACTGGAAAAACAGGAAGAAAAGATTCACTACTAATAAAGTAGCAGGCAGAGGAGAGATGCAAACCAGTGAGCAGGCTCTTCAGAGCCCCAGGAACAGACCGAGCAGCCGGAAGTACATGCCAGTGTAGGAGATGAAGTTATAAAGAGTATAAAATATTTGAAAAACTAGTGATCAAAATTTTCTTCAGCTGGGCAGTGGTGGCGCACACCTTTAATCCCAGCACTTGGGAGGCAGAGGCAGGCGGATTTCTGAGTTCGAGGCCTGCCTGGTCTACAGAGTGAGTTCCAGGACAGCCAGGGCTACAGAGAAACCCTGTCTCGAAAAACCAAAAAAAAAAATTTTTTTTTCTTCAAAAACACTTACAGATCTCATGAGCACAGAGTCCCCTCTTGTAAGTCAGGAACTCATGTACAGGAGTTGTACTTCCAAAGAGGCACAACTGATGTCTGAGGTGGAATAATTGTCGGCCCTCCCTGTACCTCGCATGGTGTTTTGTAGCCTCTTCATCTTGTGTATATTCAGTTCTCCGGCAGTGAGAGCCACTGTTAGGACTGGTAAAATGTGCAGAAGAAGACGTGTTTCCCCTTTGAGTTTATAGGAAACCAGTACAGCAGCATCGTTGACTTTGTAATGCATGCAAAGAGTTATTTTACAACCCTAATGCCAGGGCCAGCATGGAGAAAGTGAGGAGAAGGTTTTTACATTTTACATGAATGTGCGTTGCAGTCCATAGGGTAGCCATTAACAAATGACAGCAATTCACACAGCAAGGAGAACTGACTTTTCACAAGTTCAAAAAAGCTACTGAACGACAACAAATGAGAGGGGTTTGTAGACTCATTTCCTGTCACATCATTTTATTTAAATGATCTTTAGTTTTGAACAACAAAAATCAGACCAAAAAAAAAAAATTATTCACACAAATCAGGAAATGTAGCCCATTGTGGTGATTTGAATAGGAATGACCCCCATAGGCTCGTAGATTTGAATGCTTGATCATTAGGGAGTGGCAGTACTGGACAGTGATTAGGAGGCGTGGCCTTTTGGAGGAGGTGTGGCCTTGTTGGAGGAAGTGGGTTTTCAATTGTTGGAGACAGGCCCAGTGTCTCTCTTCCTCCTGCCTGCCAAACCAGATGTAGATCTCTTGGCTACTCCTCAGCACCATCTTTGCCATGCTTCCTGCCATGATGATAAGGAACTCAACCTCTGAAACTGATTTTATGTTTTCGCTTATAAGAGTTCCAGGGGTCATGATGTCAGCAATAGCACATCAACTAAGACGTCTGCACAGGGGAAGCAGGTAATGCAAAATGCTCGTAAGGTTGCTTGGGTGTTGGACTTAGGAGACAAAGGTACAAAAACTTAAAGTGAATCGCATGTAAAGAAAGACCTTGGGTAGTGTGGGAGCTGGGTCACACCAAGCAGGCTGTCAGCATAGTAAAGTGAAAACTTCATTAGGGGACAGCAGCAGATGTCAGCAGGGACAAGAGTGACAAGCATGGAATGTAGGTCATGTGAGATGACCCACACTGAGAAACAGGAAGGAAAAAGAGCCACAGCTTGTACAGGCAAAGGCCTGGTGGATGGTCAGTAAAAATTAGCATTCCTCAAAAATCTTAGGTTACTATATGACTGAGTTTTACTTGTAGCTATGCGCTCAAGAGAATTTGAACATGTCTACATGCCAGTTTATACACTAATGTTTACAGTAAATTATCTGTAACAGCCAAAAGGGAAAAGCCCAGTTATCCACCAGTTAGCAAGCTAATGAACAGTAGAATATTGTTCAATGGATGAACCACAAAAGCAAGCTGAGTAAAGTAAGCCAAAGAGACCACGAGTATGATTCTGTTTATGTGCAGTGTTCAGAATAAGTAAATCTGTAGTAAAAGTCAGACTAAGGCTCCGGGAGTGAAGAGGAAGAGTCAGAGTGGCTATCACTGGCACAGAGTGAGGAGATACTCTGGAATCAGACAGTCTTACAGCTCTGTGTAGAGACACAAATGCTGAGCTCTTGATAGATTAAGTGTACGTGCGTGCACGTGCGCAGGTGCCTACAGAGGCCGGAAGGGTGTGCTAGATCTCTTGGACCTGGAGCTGACCAATGCGGTTACCAGGAACTGAACTTATGTTCTCTGTAAGAGCAGTGTCCACGCTTTTAACTGTTGAGACATCCTGCCAGTCCCTGGACTGTGATGTTTTAGAAACAAACCTTGACTATACTGAATAGAGGGCGCATATTTACTTAGTGTTTCTGATGTTTTGAAGTGTGCACTACCAGCCACATTAAACCAGTGTTTTCCAATCTAGAGCTCCTTCGACGCCAGATTTAAGTAGGGTCCCTCCCCATTTCCCTGGTTATAGTTGCTCTACTCACAGCTGAGATGCAGCTGGTTTCCCCAAAACTACATGTCCTCAGTATTTGAAGTGGACTATAAAAAATGAAACCAGAAACATATGGAGTCATTTTAAAGTCTACTAGCATTTTAATCTTAAAGATCTTCTTAATTTGGATATATACAGTTTGACATTCCAGTTTCTGAGGTAAGGATAAACAGGTCTGTCTGCATCAGATGGCTGTTGGAAGTCCATGTTACAGGACCTAGGAGCCAGCTTATTAAATATTTATTTAATACTTGAGTATACCTCTAACTACAATCTGACAAAACAATAGAATGTTCCTTCCCGCTCCCCTTTATTAAAGTAGAAAAAAAGGCCCACACGTATCAGGGACTTTCAGCACGACATAATTGTTAGCTTCAGTAATATGAAGGATAAGTTAGGAATTCCTTCATCCTCTTCTGTGGCTGTTAAGCTGTGACTTGGGTTTTTCTTTTCACACTTGGCTCAACGTCAGGAGTCCTTTGTACTGCCAAGCTGTAGTCTTGTGTTTCCCTAGTTACAGGGATCTTTCCTACTGGGAAGCTGGCCGCCCAACCCAGGGAGTCAGCTATAGAATGTGTGATGAGTTGAGGTGGGCACAACCCCAAAAATGAACCAAAAAAGCAATGAGGAGGAGTCTGGGTCTCTCCTTAGAGAGCCTAATGCTACCACCTAGTGGGCAGAAAGTGCGGAAGCACATCATGTTGTATGACACAGGACACTCCTTCATTTGTACCATTAAATGAACTTAAGGTGTATAACTTATACAGCTTGTGGCCATTGAGACTTTCCAAGTGATTTCATTTTTTAAAAAATGCAACACAATGACTTGGCAGGTGAGTTTCGGGGCAAGTATGAGTCTTACACGAGCTGTCTGCGTCATACGGTCCCACAAGTAGGAACAGCAAATGCAGAGATGCATGAGGCAAACTTGTGTACCATGTTAAAGGAGCAGAGAGAGCAGGAGTGCCCAGCAGGAGAGGCCAGGGCCAAATGGAAAATGAAGTCTCAGTGAGTTGGGGACAGGACAGACAGGTTAGGACCTTATTAGGCCCTTGTGTGTACTTTGGATTTTATTCTAAGCTATGACTGAAGAACATAGCAAGGCTAGTAAGGAAGCAGCTGCAGAGCAGAGAGAAATGGTGCTGGGGGTGGGGGGAGCATTGAGAAACAGTCTGCTGAGGAGGGGAGGGTGCCTTGGATGGCCCAAGGTTTGGGACCTGGAAAAATGGAATTGTCACTGGCTGAGTTGGGTAGGAATGTGGGTGGAATGGGTTTGGGGGAGCTGGGAGGAGATTGAGCTTGCTTGGCTGGTCCAGGATAATGTTCACTGTTGATTGGTCATCACATGAGTCTGGATGTGGGGGAGAATGTTGTTACAAATTATGTGGCTGGTTGAGATTCCCAAGGAATGAGAGTCAAAGAGCCCAGCAGTCATCACTAGCTCTCTGGATTTCTCATCTTCTTGATGAGATAGTTGACTAAGAGTGAAGATGCTGGGCTCCCTCGTGGGAGGTTGGAGGGGAGTGGAAACTCAGTGACGTCATAACTACAGCACTCAGGAAGCCTCAGCCTTACATTGTGGTTCCAAAGATCAGAAACCTGGAAAGAATCATGATAGGCACTTTTACCTCATCCTGAGTGACTGTGGACCCCAGTTCCAGGGTGTCAGATCCCTTGGAACTGGACATAAAGAAGATGGTGAGCTCACTAGTGTGGTTGCTGGGTCCTCTGCAAGAGCAGCAAGTGTTTTGTTACCCATGGAGCCATCTTTCCAGCCCACAATTTTTAAAGTGTTTTGTTTTATTGAGGCATGATCTTACCATGCACCCTGGCTGGTCATAAATTCAGATATCCCCTTGCCTCTGCCTCCTGAAAGCTGGGGTCCTTACAGTGCTGGCACTGAGGTATCTACCACCACACTCTGCTAGTAGCAGGTTGCATTCTAAATTCCCTGCTGTCCTGAGATGGTGTTTTGAACTTTAAATGAGCTTCTGTGCAGAAAGTCCCTGGGTGAGCTGCATCTGCAGGGTGAACTACTGGCTCCCAAAACTGCAGCTGGGTAGCTAGCATCACAGGGCCAGAGTGAGCTCTGCTTCAAGTGCATTTGAAAATTTAAAAAATGCTGATTTTGTACGCAGGGTTGGAAGGGCACACATGCCTGCTTGTGGAGGTCAGCGGACTCTGTGGCCCCCAGAGGTAGAGCCCAGGTCATGACTCTTGATGCCAAGTGCCTTTTCCCACTGACTCCTCTCCAGTGTTTGATGAAAGACCTCAGATATGAGTCTGGGGAGAGGCAAGTGCACATTTCATTCTAGGTAAAGCCTAGGGCCTAAGACCTCGAGGTAAAGAGTGTGAAGGAATAGAAGCCTGCATGCTGTGACAGACAACAGGAAGTTGCTCTGTGTGCTTTTTTTTCTCTTTGTGGCTATTTTTTTTTTCTTACTCACTTTTAGTCACGAGTTTGTTTTTCTCAGAATACTGTGCTTGCTTCAAAAGCCCCAACTACCATAGTTCCCCATTCACTAATCCTTACAAAGCTAGCCATCTTTGGTGTACTGAATCAGAATTGTCCTTCTCCCACTGCTGTATGAGCCACACTGGCAGTTTTGGTTTCTCATTCTTATGTTTTTCCGTGACATTCATACTTGCCTCTTTGATCTCTGTTGGTTGGCTCCAGGTGATGTAGAACCATTTGAATAAAAAACATCCAGTGTCTACCAGGTTTGGGCCAATAAGGATGATCTGGAAGGGAACAGTTCAGGGTCTCTCTATAAGAAAAGGATGAAACATGGATTACCATGCCGCTGTAGCCCCTTGTGGTGGTTTGAATGTGTTTGGCCCAGGGAGTAGCACTACGAGGAGGTGTGGCCTTGGTTGGAGGAAGTGTGCCACTGTGGGGGTGGGCCTTGAGATCCTCCTAGCCGCGTGGGAGACAGTCTTTTTCTGTCTGCCTTGAAAGAAGATGTAGAACTCCAAGAGTCTCATGCCTGCCAGGACGCTGCCATCCTCCCACCTTGATGATAACTTAAATGTCTGAACCTATTAAGTCAGGCCCAACTAAATGTCCTTTATAAGAGTTGCCTTGGTCACGGTGTCTGTTTCAGAGAAGTAAAACCCTAAGAGACCCCTCATATTTAGGAAAATCTCATTTACAGAATGGGCTGCTGGTCAGCTGTTTTAGTGGCTAAGGTGGAGCAACTAGTATCTCTTAAATGAAGGTGCTGGGAGAGAGATGCCTGGGCTCAGTGGGAGTCAGCCAGAGAAATTTAAATGAAGGTGCTGGGAGAGAGAGATGCCTGGGCTCAGTGGGAGTCAGCCAGAGAAAAGCTGCATACTTCGGCCTGTCGTCTACCTAAGGCCAGACTGGTTCCATCTGTGTTCCCCCCTACCCCCACCTCCACGATTTCCAAGCAAATGCTAATCAGTTGTTCAACTTTGTGAATAAGCCCTTAGGGCAGTAGTTCTCACCCTTCTTAATGCTGACTCTTTAATACAGTTCCTCAAGTTCTGGTGACCCACAACCATAAAATTTTGTTGCTACTTCCTAACTATGATTTTGCTATTTCGAACTGTAATACAAATATCTGATATGCAGGATATCTGAACCAGGGGTTGAGGACCACAGCCTTAGACCAAGGTTGTAGGAGTGAGTACCAGCTGAGAGAGGGAGCTTAGGTTTTCAGTGTTCTGTCATTCTGACTTTTTTTCTTTGAATGCTCAGAGTAAAACCCAATGCAATGGTTGTGCCAATGAGCAACCCATGAGCTCTCATGTCTCTTCTTGACCGGATGATGGAGGGACAAAGGATGACCCTATGACGCAGCCTTTTTAAGGTTTTAAAAGTGACCGTTGTGGACTCAAAGACACTGTGTGTGAGAACTCTTAGAAAGCTGACAAGCCTCCCGGTCAGCCATTCTCACACTGTGTATCTATCTGAGTTGTAGAACAGCCTCAGCAGGCACCTCACACTTATTTGTAGGTTAAGGTTACAAGCTATGCTGTAGGATCTCATTGTACCAATTAATCTGGCCTGGTTATGGGGAAACATTAGGCCACTTCCAGACCAGATTCTCAGGAAGGGAGCCTGGAAATATGATTATTTGGGGCCCCAAAGTTTTGAGATCCCATTATTCTTGATAGTGCTATCATTTTCCTCAACACCACCAAGTTCTTGCATCCGCTTGCTAGGCAGACTTAACATGATTCCTCACTCAGGCCCACTTGTTAGCCTGCCTCCTCCATCAGAAATAGATGTTTGGCATTGCTCTTTTGACTTGGGTGTGAACAGGACCAGTCCCCCCCCCCCCCATCCCAGAACTGAGGTGGGGGCTCAGAGATAAAGATTCTAGAGGGGACTGACCGTGGGGCTGGGATGGAGCAGAGTGCCTCCTGCATGCCAGAAGGCTGCTAACTGATCCATACCAGGCTCTCCATAGGTGACTTCTATAGAGATTTGAAAGTCTAATCACTGTGACAAAGGTGGTTTTCTATTTCTATTTCTTCACGGTTTTGGTATTCTGTGATTCTATAGTCACACCAACTCAGGATGGCATGCTTTTCTCACAGACATGTTTACTGACTTTCTCACAGGTGTCCTCCTTGAGGAATGAGAAGCGAGGCTCCTCCTATCTCGTCTCTGCCCCAGAAGGAGGCACGGTAGAACTCACTGGCCAGCACCCTCAGGACACGGGCATGAGCTACACAGAAACCTACTTGAAAAAGAAGCGTGTGTACTAAGCTCGGGGTCTCCTGCCCGCCTGCTGCGGTCCACCGCAGCGCCTGCTGCTCATCGCTGCCTTAACTTCATTCACACTAGCCATAGCCTTTCAATACGGGTGTCTGACTTCCCAGAAGGAACTGTCGTGCAGCAGGCAGATCAGCCAAATACCAACTAGCAATAAGAAACATCCTTGGTCGAGGGCATTTTCCACTAGCATTATTAGATGTGTCTTAATCCATGTGATAATGACTCTGCTCACTGGAGAATCAGCATTCCAATAGTCCTTGTTTCGGGCCTGGGAACAAGTTTGACATCAATATATAAAGTCTGAAGCAATAAATGGGAAACTGTTTTGTTTCCTCAGCCTTAGAATGAATTTCTTATAAGCCAATGTGCATTACCTTACTCTCCCCTGAGAACAGTCTCATTTGTAGTCTTTCCTCAAACTGCAAGGGTGGCAGCACCACCCAATGGTGACGTTAGATTCTTATCATGCAAACTCCATTAGCTCCACAAAGCCACACAAGACCAACCCAGTGGCAGAGTGACAGTCATGTCACTTCAGATGCTTCCCTTCCAAGGTATCATTTACCATAGATACCTTTTGTGGAAAAAAAAGTATTTCAGGAAAAGTAACTTTTGTACATAATACAAGGGTTAGCCAAGTACACACTAGGGCCACATGTAGTTCACCATCTAGCTTTGTGCTGCCTGTGAAGTACTGAGGACATTTCTAAATGTCTGGGGGTAGAGGACGACTTAAAACATGAAACTGCGATTTCTGTGTCCCCAAGATGATGTATGGAACACAGTGAGGCTTTCTCATTTACATATTAGTTACTTTTGTGTCACAATGGGAACTGAGTAGCCTCGAGAGAACCACAGAGCCTGCGAAGGCAGGAACATTTACTCTTGTCTTTTGTAAGATTGCTAGCCTCCCTATCCTTTTATCTTACTCGAGACATGTACATGGCAAGGAGCCAAGGTTTCTCTGCCGTTTCATAGCATACAGCAGTGAAAGTCTCATCCCTAGACAAGGCTGAGCCCCAGCAGAGCAGCGCACGTGCACAGCCGTTCTGAGGGAGGCTGTGGACAACATGGGGCAGTTCTGAGCTAACAGGCTCTACCTCACTCTGGTTAATTACTCATTCTTTGGTAGTTGTTAAGCTGAAAGGTAATGGCCGTTTAAACCAATTTACTTCTGAAAGAACATTTGTCTTTATTAATGTGACTTTTGACCTTACCGTTTGCTGGAGATCTTGGTATTAAGTGAGAAACCTTTTTACATCTAGAAATTTCTATTCATTGTTAAGAGACTCTAACTGATGAAGTGTGGGATCTCAATGATCCTAGTTTATGGGATCAGATCATTAAAATACCTTATTTGGAGGACTTATCGTTTTTGACTGATAATAGCTCCCCAGCATTAATTATAAAGTCTAAAACTGGTACATATGTCATATGCTTTACAATGAATTTTACCTGGTCTAATTTATTGCATATACCAGCTTTCAATGAAAAATGACAGCTAAAAAATTAAGACAATCCTAGGCATACTTCCTATAAATGACTGACTAGGATGAGACCCCTAGCAGATGACTAATGGTGTGTCCTTACCCTGTACCTCCCTGCCTCTTGCTGCAGCTTTCAGCCTCTGCAGCACTCAGTCACATTTTTATTTCATGCAGAGAGAACATAGGGAGGACAGTGACTGCTATCCAGGAGCTGCAGCATAAGGAGGAAGCAGTGGAGAGAACTTGGAGACACTTTGCATTTCATGGGGGTCCTCCACTGTGCCAGCCTGAGCCCATTATTCCTAGACAGAAGTTATAAATCAAGTGATGTTAGTACAAGGTCATTACAGCCAACCTCCAGAAGTCTATGCTGCTGTTTTTCTCTGTCAGCTAATGATTTGAAATGCTTTTCAAGATGCAAGCTTAATATTAAAAGGCATAGCATGTGAAGTCTTTAGTACGTTTATTGTATAAAGAGTTAACAAAGTGCATACAGAGCGGGCCACAGGTTTGACGTAAACAGGGACTATGGTGCTGTAGAGCAACTAAACAAATTTAAACGGCAACTGTGCTGTTGCTACTAAACTGATCTTGAATTCTTCAGGGGTGGGGCTCAAAGGTGAAAAAATATCAAACAAGTATTAAACAGCATTAATAAGTTTGCCAGACTCTTGGTCATGAATAACTTTGTGGTTCACATTGAATCATAAACTAAACATTGTTGATTACCTAGCTACCTCCAAGTAAACCGAGAACTACCTAGTGAAATCTAAACTTCCGTCCAGTGGGCCAAGCTGGGTCTTCCTTTTTGTAGTTTTGCAGTATAGGGTGATAGCTCCTGTTTGCATTACCGTTGGCAGCTTGCCCCCAGGGGACTGTCAGGAAGGAGTATGTGCTGACATTCTTAAAGGCAGATGTGACAGCATCCAGGTCAGAGGAGTCTGTCTGATGGAAAGCAGGCTGTGCAGGAAAACACAAGCACAGGTCTAGTTCTCAAGAAGTAACATGCAGAGTGTATATGCCAGGCTCCGTCCTGCAGCACACGTCTGTCCTGCAGTGGGTACCAGTGCTTAGCCAAGAGAACAGCAGCTGCGCCACTGCACAAACAGCTTCAAACTGCAGTCCTAGGTTGCAATAATAGACCTTTTTGTTTGTTTGTTTAAATAGAAACAACAGTATACTAAGTGGTATCTACTTGCTTGTACTATCACTGAACAGACATTGAGATTTCAGGGCAAGGGAGAGTTTCAGCCAAGTCCACAAGTTTTTATCTAAATCGATATGCCAGTAGCATACCACCAGACATCCTTTGCTATGCAGTTGATCATTTAATTGTTCCAAAAGGAGTGCTTAGGCACATTCTAGTATTTGTCATTATTTATCACTAAATTTAAGATGTTACAACTTTAAAGAGAAAGTGTCACACACTGAGTGACAGTGTGACATATGCATGTACATGTAACTCGAGTATTTGCTGAGCAACTTTAGAGGCAGAATACAAACTTTTTTACTTAAAAAACGTTTTTAAATGGCTTGGGAGAGAAGGACTTGATAAATGGGAATTTAAATGTTGTTCATGCTTCTTATTTTAAAAGTGCTTCAAATCCTTCAATAAGGTTCTGAAAGGTTGTCCGATTAGATGGTTGGAATTCCCAGCATTTTCTCATAAGCTGATAAACCTATGAAAAATAAAAGCAAGAACGGTATGAATGTCAGATTTGTGAGACTCTAAAAAACTAGGAGGCTGGAAAGTTGGCTCAGTGGATGAAGTACTTGCCCCAGAAGTATACCTGAAGTTCAGAGCCATGATAAACATTTTAAAAGGCCAGGCACGTGCAACAGCTAGCTGTAGGGCAAACTGGCCAGACAAGCAAAATCAGGAGAGCTAACTTCAGGGAGAATTGGCCGCAGTAGATAAAAGTAGAGCAATCAAACATACCACATCAATCTCTGGCATCCATAAACATTCACACATTCAAAAATGCAAAGTTGGAAACTGTCATCTTTCCTTAATAGGACTAAAGAATTGAGTATTTGAGTAAGTTTAAAATACAGAAAATAATAGTTCATAAATGGTATTAACATTTGTTAAACTCACAGGTTAACTTTCAACAGAATCCAGGTCACTATTGTGCCTGGTGAGAGGGGCAGGAAAGTTAGCAGTCTGCCTAGCCCCTTCACCACCACAGCACCTCCGTCTGACCAGACAGTTCTGAACAGCCTCCTGCGGAAAGGCTTACTCCAGCTCAGAATCTAGAAAACTGAAAACGCTAGCGAGTGGGATAAATTTATCCAAGCAATGGTAAGAGCTCATCACATGTGCCCTTCCGGGAAGGCAGGCATGCAAGGTATGGAGGCCACAGCTCCCTGAGAGGAGCCTTGCTCGAGTGTTAGTATCACCCCCACAAGGGGGATGTCTTATCCAATGTGGATGCTGTAAACTGAAGGAGTAGCAGGTACTCTTAACCAAAAGCCAACTCTCTAGCCAGGGTAAGGGTCTTCTGTTCTATTACTCCCCTCCCCTGCTGGATAAGTCAAGCTGTAAAAACATTGAAAAGGACGTTCCCTCCCACTCAGGGGATGCAGCTACCTCATCAGGACAGCTGGGTGGACATGGCAGGCGCTTTCCTTCTTTCAGAGTATTCACAAGCCGGGTTACTGTCATCTGGCCATGTGTTGGGCCTATCATTTTCAGGAACAACTATGTAAAATAAAACCAAACAAAATTAAGGTGAAGCTTCCAGAAGGAAGTAGAAATTAAAGCAACAAACCTTTTCTCTTCCGTAACTTCAACTGAAAATCTAAAACCCTAAGAAAACAAGCCCCTACCCAATGCTCAAGGCTCCTCATCCACTCTTAAGATGGCCCTCACCCTAAAAACCTGGGTCATCTTATTGATTTCCGCACTTACGGCCATGGGACTAAAATCTGAGTCACAGTAAGTGAGTAGCTCATGCAGTGTCACTCCAAAAGACCAGACATCAGAGGCGATATAAAATTTGCACTGGATTAAACATTCCGGAGCATACCTGAAAGGAAAGCAGGGAGTGAGCCTTTATTTCCTCCAAAAAAATGAGAGACCCTCAGGAAAGCCACTTCTCTGTTCTTCAGAATGTAAGTCACATGTGCCTCTGAGGGAATGTCGCAAGTCAGTCTGTTCATGCTGCCACAGTACATAGCACAGAGGAAGCAGCAGCCCAGAGGCTCGTAGCAGCATGTTACTTGCCCTCAAATTAGAGATTTGTGTTCTTCATGTTCCAGGAGACATTCTTTTAGAGAGGGAACAGTCCCCTGAAGACTAGCCCCAACTTAAATCCCTGTAAGCTAAGAGTCAGTATTCTCTCTGGTGTCACTATTTTGGTGAATGATGCCCAAATGCCCATACCAGGTGTCAAAGCAAGAATTGGTTTCCTGAACACACCGACAAATCTACTTCCTGTTGTCCCAACCTGTCCTACCTGGACTACTGAAGCAGCTGACCCAGATTCCCTTGTTCCTTTCTTGTTTCCTTCCATGGTGACCATCAGTACAGACTCTGTATCCTCCACCTCTGGTCAAGGCCTGGCTCCCAAACTCAGGTTCCTTGGCTCTGACTCAGCCACCCACTACAAAACTGCCCAGTGACTCACTTGGTTTCAGTTCCCCTCTTATCTCTGTCAGCCAACTGCATAGCTCCAGCTACTGCCCCCTTTCTTTCAGCTTTTACCCAAACACACAGGGCCTTTCAAAACCCATGCCTGAAGCCTGTGCCACTGGTCCACTAAGTGGTTGCCCCTCCCATAATTCAGGATTCACTGGTACAATCAAGGGCCTCAAAAACACTTTGCTTTTAAATGAGGAAGGAAGATTGTGTATAGGCTTTGCAGGTGGAGAGGGCTGTATGTCTGCATGAGAGGCATCAGGGTAAACAACAGTCAGCTTTCCTTAGGAAAGTGTTCCAGACTGAGAGATGGTGGGATAACTAATGGTTCCTAAAACCTAGCCAAGTATCCCTCTTGCAGGATCTCCATGACTATTGCCAATGTGTACCTTGTGGCCCTGTGATCCCTCCAGGCCTTCTACACAGATGCATTAAGAAAGAGCCAGCCTCTTCCATCTGCTCACAGCTATGAGAACTGTGGCAGGTACGGCCTGCTCACCGGAAGCTACAGAGGCTGAATTGATGATAGCCAGACCTCTCCCACTCTCAAAAAGCTGGTGGTAAACCTCAACTTTCAGCAGAGCAGCTGATAAGCACCCAAGCATAGTTTCAAGAGCCTTCAAGACAATGCTAAGCTACAAAGGATTGCTGAAATAGTTTACATACCAAAATACTGGGCTGTCCCGGTCATCCTTGACTGTGTAGTACTCCTTATCAGTTTCAATTGCTTTGGTTAAACCAAAGTCTCCAATCTTCACTTGGTGTTCACTCTCAACAAGGACATTTCTTGCTGCTAAGTCCCGGTGAACATATTGCCGGGAACCCAAATAGTCCATCCCCTAAGAGAAAAGTGTGACTCAGGCCCATTGCAAATGGAAATGTACTGTTGATAACCCAAACAGTCCATCCCCTAAGAGCAGTGCATCAGACCCACTGAAAATGTCACTTCACGTTGCGTTATCTCCCACTGCACAATTAGGGGAGAAAAGCCATTACATTCTCATATCACTAACAGTTCTTGTTGTAAGATTAAATAATACAAAAAAACAAACAAACCAAAACACAAAACAAAACAGAAAGTCCAAGTAAAGCTGTTGGACCTAACAAGCCCACTCACTAGCAGAGCGGGAGGCTCATGTTTCATGCAAATGGTGCAGAAGTAAACACAGTTCCCTTATTATAGTCTCCCACTGAGGTCTAGTTACTAACCATTTACCCAGTACAGAAGGCCTGCTTTTTAAAAAACAGGCTTTCTTTTTCTGTTAGTGTGTTTTTACCTTACAAATCTGGATGGCATATTTTAGCTGCTGTTTGAGGTTAATTTTGTTCTTATTCTTTGGCAGATATTCCTTTAGGCTTCCAGAAGGCAGAAACTCCATGATGAGCTTGATACCATTCCCTCCTATTTAGGAGAAACTGGCATCAAATGAGGCTGCAAAGAGGACTGAGAATGGGGCTCTGCAGAAAGGGCCTGGGGGTTGGGGGGTCTGCTCAGCCCCTGAAGCACAGGGAAGGGCCTACCCACAGGCACAACACTTCAGCAGTAAACAGGAGTCATAGCCCCAGGTCCTGCCTCATCAGGGTAATGTAGTCCTAGTGCTTTGTGTATCACTAGACAAGCGATCAGTTTTAAGATCATAGCCCATACCCTTCTACTACCAGTTTTAAAGCACATGCATGGATAGTGGGCTGCCTTGCAGATAAGGTACAGTATTAGTAAATGCTACTATTAAGTATTATTTGCTACCTTGGCTTCAATAACGACAAAACAAAATGCCCTAGGTAGTACTAGATCAGAATAGGAAAGGGAAGGGGGTGAGTACTTTTAACTTCCTTATAGCATCAGTGTGGCTATCTGGGTTGGTCCCCAGCATTATGTAGACCCCAAAGACAAAGTTCAACATCTTGTGGCTGGGAGAATCTACCACAGAAGCCGGTAAAGATGAAGCTGACGACTGCCTGCTAGCAAATGCCCTTAGGACGGGGAGAGCCACTGAGCCTTTATTCCACAGTCAAGTGTCCACAACATACCGTCTTCCATGCAGATTCCTTTGTACTTCACAATGTTTTCATGGTAGAGGTTCCGTAAGATCTCTATCTCCTTCTTCAGATCAGCTATGTGGTTACCTCCACTCTCAGGCTTCAAGGACTTGACAGCTACCTGTTCCCCTGTGTTATCTCCCTCAGGATCATATCTGCAGAGCTCAACCTTCCCAAAGTGACCCTGGAAGAAAGATGTCCATGCTATCAGAAAGGCTCAGACAAGTGAGATGCCTTGTTCTCACGCTTGTGTCACAAGGCCACAAGCATCACCTCAGTCTGACCTTAAAAGGTGCAACTTCTCTCAATTCAGCTCATCCTCACTTGACTCACTGACCTTTGCTACTGAGTGAAGACTAAGTGTCTGGTGAGTAAGGGGCCACTTTATCAATCCCAGTTTCCAAGACAGTGTACTCTGCAAGCAATGAGGCTATCTCTGCATCCAGAGGACAACTGAGGTCCAAGCTATAGGACAGGGCTAGCAGGGCTGAAAAGATCATTTGCACATGAGATCTTCACATCCCAAATATGCCACTTAACAGTATGAGGATGACGGACCACAAGTGTGAAAATGTCCAGTACAGATGCTGCTAACCCAGTACAGTCATGCCGAGGGTGTGTCTGTATGAAACACCCACCCAGGAACTGCCGTGGTGTTACTCAAAGGACAATCCGTCACTCATATCTTGGCACTCTCCTTATTTAAGGAGTCACAGTATAATCTCAGAAGAATCAGAGTTAGAGATTCTCCTATTTAGACTACATCTGTACTTGGCCCTCTTCTACACCACAGAGAAAAGTCAAGGTTCTTGAGAAAGCTGTCCAGGTCCTGGGTATTTATACAGTCATTCACGTGCAAGTGCACACGAATAACTTGGCACAGTCAAGTGTCCCCTGACAAAGTGCATTAAAGTGCTTCTTTTAAAAACTCTGACGAAGGACAAAGGGGAATACAGCAGCTTTCCCTGCAGAAAAGTAATGCAAACAGAAGGCCAGAGCCCAAGTATAACTTGCCTCTCCCAAGTCACGAATCCTCTTCAGGAAACGCTTTTCAAAATGAGTGGGATCCACCTCTGTTGTTGGCTGCCTTTCTGAAACAATGTCTGGATCTAATCGAAGAGAGAAGGAAACAGATTAACCTCCAAGCAACAGCCAGGACTGCCACTCTCCCTGCCCCAACAATCTCAGGCTGGGACTGATCCTGGTCCAGACTCACTCTGCTCCTCCAGCTTGTTAATGTCCCTCATGATGGCTCGGAAGAAGGGTCTCTGGTTGGGATCATAGTTCATGCAACGAGTCATGAGGTCAGCTAGCTCCTTGCAAGATGGAGTCACAGGCCTGCAGCGGCTTTCATAAAACCTCTCTTTCTGTCAAAAAAGAATGACAACTGAGAGACCAAGTACCCACCCTCAGACCTTCCACTCCACGCCATGAGAAACAACTGCCACTCCTCACTTCAGTCCCCAACATCTCTGCCAAGAGGCAAATCTCCTCAATGTGGGGTTTAGTGGCCTTTTTCTAGCTTGAGGAAACCACAGTCCTGATAGTGACATATCCCAGATTCAAGGAGAAGGGGTAGCACCTCCCACTTGCAAGATGTTGTGTTCTAAGGAAGCCCAGCAGCTTCTCTGGAAGTGTGTGGCAATGAGCATCAGCCTTCCAATCCTCCACACTCACTCACTAGTTCCCATGACCACACTGCTCAGAAATAAATCACACAAGCCACGCTTACCCTACAAAGGTATTCCCTGCAGTGTCAGACAGAGCAAACAGTGTAATCAGTGAGCTAAGGAAGTCAGAGCTGAACAAGACAATTAACTCATTAAGTTCCCACGAGGAAGTGATCACACATTACATTTAAAAACTACATGTACACCAGGCCAAAGTAATAGCAGTCAATCAGGAATGGCACAGTTATGACTTTTTAAAAAAATATTTTCCCTAAAATGTTTCTATTCTTTTAAAATCAGAATAATATCACTTTTTAAAACTAAGTGAAGCTGGACAGTGGTGGAGCATGCCTTTAATCCCAGCACTTGGGAGGCAGAGGCAGGTGAATTTCTGAGTTCGAGGCTAGCCTGGTCTACAGAGTGAGTTCCAGGACAGCCAGGGCTACACAGAGAAACCCTGTCTTGAAAAACCAAAAGGAAAAAAAAAAAAAACCACTAAGTGAAATTCCTGTCTTTTGTTTCCATGCTGTAGCTGGAATGCAAAGGCACTATAAACAGATTCATTATGACCTGCATGGCACTTCCCTCCCCTGCAACCCTTAGCAGTCCTCAGCAGAAGGCAAGGAGGAAGCCTCAGTCGTGTCTAGGCCAGTACATACCAGGAGCTCCACATCATTTAAAACCTCATGTAATACTGCAGCCGTTCAAAGCCTGTCTAGCTTCCTAAGAACCCCACCAAGGAGTCATTATTCATTCCCATTTTATAGATGATGGAGCTGAGGCTTAAGGTTTCTTACATTTGTAAGATGCCAAAGCTCACAGGTCTAGGGTGGGGAGGAGATTCATGTCTACTTTCCACTGTGCAAGGCCCATGAGCATCTGAGATCTTACCCACCACATTCTGGAAACAACTGCTCACCTCAATGAGGGTCTTGTCTTTGAGGGGGATCTCGCCATTGTAACAGATTTCCCAGAGCGTGGTTCCAAAGCTCCACTTGTCAGCAGCCACGCTCAGGTTCTTGGAGTCTTCAACACACTCAGGAGCAATCCAGGGGATTCGCTCTATGCACTCTGAAAAAGACAACAGACCTACCTGTAGACCAGCTCCTAGGACCATCTAATATGCAAAACACTGACAATGCAGCTGGAAAGGAGGGCCTGCAGCCTGCATGATTCCTGGCCACAGAAGTCCTGTGGTGAGCCCATTACACAGCAAGCTAGGTGTTCTGATCAGGGCCAGCACAAAGGCTTCCCCAGAAGGGCCATCTTTTAAAACCTGATGTCAAAAGCAGGGGACCACCACAGGACAGAGCCAGCATGGAAGAGCAGGTATCTGAACAAAGACTAGGGAAAGAGAAAGGGAGGAGTGGGAAGTCCCACATCAGAGGCAGGCGACTGCTCACACACCTACTCTATGGTTCCACACTGTTAATGTTAACTTTTAGTGCATTTCCTTCTTTTCAAGAGGACAGAAGAACATATTAAAATTAAAATTTAAAAAGCAGGTACATATCTCTTTCTTCTGATAACCTCTCAGGCTTCTTTTTCTGGCTTCTAACCAAGGCCAGAGTCAGCAATCTCAAAGATATTTCTGCCATGTCCTTGACTAATGCAGTGGCTCCACACAGAGCAGCCTCCTGTGGAGCAGGAGGCTCCTGAGCCTAGCATTGGACTCAAGCCCACTGAACCTTCCCAAACCTCTTAATCTGTCCTTCTGCACAGCTATGTACCAGTGCCCTGCCATAGCTACCTCAAGACCTGCAACAGCCACATGAAGCACGAAGAACTTCCTGAACTAGGTCTCCCCCCATATCCATTGTACTATGGGCATCACTTGATTCCAGGCCTCTTTGCTTATACTAGAGTCATAAATGACTCACCAAGGACAAGACCCTTGACAGGGGTGTCTGCCCATGGACTACTGAATGATTGCCACAAGATACCCACAAATCAGGCTCCAAAGAACAAATGATTCCTGCTCCCCCTCCAAAACGTGGATATTTAAGGCTATGTCAGGACTTATTTTTCTTCATAGTTTTTACTCTCTTACTACATGATTGAGTAAAATTGACTGCAAGTTGACTAAAACTCAACACTGAAGGTAGCAGAGGCTTTAGCAGACCAGGTCCTGAGGCTGAGCACGGCCTGGGCAGCACCAGCTTTAGGTCTTGGCTCCTGGGGCTGCTGTTCCTTCTAGAGCTGATAACTTGGAATGACTTAATCCACTGCAAAGGTGATGATCTCAGCAGTTTCTTGGTCAAAGGTAATGTGCTGCCTTCCAAACTGCCCAGTGGCCACAGCAGGGTTCCAGAACACAGCAGAAGATCCAGAACATCCATCTTCTGCTCCAACACTGATCTGACCATTTCTCATGGACACCGTGCTGTGCCAGCACCATTGAACACAGCCCCTTTACCACAAGGTTCTACCCTCCCTCCCCAGGCCACAGTAGCAGCACTGTATAGCTGTCTGCTGCTCCCTTCCTAAAGAGAGGCCCTGCACAGCACATCACTTCTTGTCTGGAGGATAAGGAGGTAGCGGAGATGGAAAGTGGGGACAAGACACGAACCTTGCCTGGTCAGTACCGAGACTGGGATGCCAGGGTCACTAAGCTTGATGAATGGGCCAATGTCACTGTCGATGCCCTCACGGGCCAGGAGGAGGTTTTTAGTACACACATTTCCATGAACCAGGTCTTTATCTTCCTGAAGAATAAAAAGGGTCTATATGGTCAGGCAGCCTTGTCTTCTCTGCCCACACCCTCTGTTTCTGCCCACAACCCTGACCCCACAGATCAGCTCTCTGCACTCCAGCCACAGCAGACCCTACAGCCTGGTCCATCCATGACATTCTATTTGAGATAGCTCCTGTAATGTCCTTTGGTCAAGAAAACAGAGATAAAAGCAGAGCATGCCTCACAGACTTTGTGCACATTAGATATGTAAAACCTGCAGCAGCTGGTCCATGGTATGTGCCCACAATATTAGCTCTAGTGGACACAGGATTTTCCCTTATTCGCTCTATGTACTAAATAATAGCTTATCTTGATTGTCACAGCAGGTAAGAGAGAACCTCAACTGAGGATTATTTCCACCAGGTTGGCCTGTGGGCATGTCTGTGGGGGCATTTTCTTAATTGCTGATTGATGGTGCCACTGTGTACCATCACTAGCCAAGTATTAGAAAGAGCCGAGCAATCCCAGGGAAGCAAGCCAGTAAGCAGCTTTCCTCTGTGGTCTGTGTTTCAATTCCTGCCTTGGCTTCCCTCCATCATAGATCTGTAAGCCAAATAAATCCCTTTTCTCCTCAAGTTGGTTTTTGTGTTTTATCCCAGTGTCAGACAAGCAAACTAAAGCAGTCCTGTTCCTCCTCTTGCTGTATAATACAGTCAGTCCCCAACATGATTATCATTTTCCTCAAGGGTCAGGGAAAGCCTACAGAACAGTGCCCAGTTAACTGCTTGCATGAAGCACCCATGTACACACAACTCTTTCCTTCTGCCTGGAGCCTGGTACAAACCCCTTCTACCTGCTTACCAACGCCCTACACCCACACCCCCTTCATACTTACCCCAACCCCAAGAGAATACTCTAGGTCCTGGATGGGGATCAACAAAAAAAATTCTTACCAAGTAACTCAGGGCACTGGCCAGCTGCTTGGCCACCTTGAACTTCCAGGGGGTGGTAAGTGCATCACTTTTCCGGTGCATGAAGAGGTCCAATGGCCCCCCCTCCACAAACTCTTCCACCATGATATCTGCAGACACAGAAACACCCACCACTAGAACCGTCTGTCTATCTAGAGGAATTCTCTCTCATCTTAAAAGCCACAGCTCAGAAACAGGCCAAACCCCAGGTTCTTCTACTTCTAATCTAGATGGCCTCCAGCAAGGGACAGCTTCTCCTGGGCCTCAGCCTGTATCTGTATATGTGCGAACAGCAATGCCTACCTCTCCCAGGACCTTGGGACAAAGGGTTGTTTGCTAAACAAGGCACAGAAGGCCTTGGTAAGTGTCTAACACATAGAGCAAATATTCAGAACAGTGGCCATCACCACTGCTACTTTATAGCACCATACACTGCAGCACAAAATTTAGACTGCCCACAGGACAAAACTTCCCTTCAGCATGTCTCCCATGTGAACACAAGAGAGCCAGCACTGCAGAGTTCAGAGACCAAAAAGCTTGGGTTTAAAATAATATAAACCTCCTCTTCCTGGACACTCCTATCGAGGGCTCGGAGCAGAGGTCCTGAGCAGATGAACTGGCAGGAGTCTCTTCAGGAGGCCAGCCCCAGCTCAGGATTCACACTCATCACCTTCCTCGAGCCCTGCCATTCCTCACTAGTCTGCCTCAAGTCTACACACTTGGGCCCAGAGTGGCAAGAGAGATGTTAAAGAAATGAGAGAAACTGAACCTGGACCACCACTGACCTCCACAATGACCTTGATTTCTCCTATAAACAGAAGTCAAAAAGCCCAAGATGTCTTCCTAGTACACCACCCACCGCCCCAGCAAGGCTGGCTGTCCTCTTCGTGGGAGGATAGACTTACTTTCCACATCTCGGACACAGACGCCATAGAGGTACACAATGTGTTTGTGGGAGACCTGTCTCATCATGCTGGCTGCCTCAAAGAAGGCCTGTGGGGAAAAAGAACAAGGAATGTGGAGGCTCATACCTAAACTGCTAAGGGATCACCCATCAGCGGATCCCAGAAAAAGTCACCACGGTCCCCTCCCAGACTTCAATACTGCTCTCCTGGCTGTCCAGTGTCATGGACATGCCTTGACCTCTGGGGAAATCCAACAATGCAGAGTAAGGCTGGTGGGATGAATGCCCTACCGATTTTCCCACTGCCACTAGGCCCACCTTATTCTCATCTAAACGCCATGAAATACGGGGTTTACCACTATGTTAGAACAGACAGGCAGTCACACTTCCTGCTCCACACTTAGCCTTGGTCCTCTAACAGGCTGAGAGTTCCTGGTCAAGCCATTTGACTCCTTTGAGCCTTCATGTTATCAAATATGGGAAAGCCCTTCAGAGTTCTGAGACCACTCTGCTTGTTCCAGAGACCCACAGCATCACACAAGGGCTTTTGGCAGCAGGGAAGGGGGGCAGAATAGGACAGGACAGGACAGGACAGGACAGGACAAGACAGGTACAAGAGGCTGCTCCCTCCTCACCATCATCCTCATTACTCTCACATAGTCAGTCTGTCTAAGACAGCACTGAAGTGAGGAACTCTGAAACACAAGGCTGGGAACCACAGGGCCTAAAAGCACAGAGGTTTTCCCAGCCAACTCACTCCCCTAGTTCCAGAGGAGGGGCACACTTACCAGAGAAATGTCCCGGTGGCTGGGGTCTAGGACTTTGAGGATCACTTTTATTTTCTTCTCTTCAGCAATTCCTTCATCATCCTTGTAGTCCAGCAGGGTCCCAGAATAGATATGTGTTCTTGTGCCTCTGCCAAGGTGTTCACCCTGAGGAAGGAAGCACAAAGTTGTCTCTTCCATCCTGCCTTCATGTTGGCTCAGGCCAGGGCAGAGTCCTCAATGGGATCCTGAACACAGTGGGATGGGGCCAGGGCAAACATGATCTAGAGTCTTCATCAGGTCTCTAGAAAGACACAAAACTCCTAGACATGTACAGCCTTGACCCAGTGACAACCCCACGTCTGAAAAGCAGCTTGTTCTCCGTCTCGAGAGTCACTCTGTAGCCCAGCTGCAGTCTATCACAAGCCTGTGAACAGTGTCTAACAGCCAGGTCTTCAGAGCAGACTTAAGGAGTACTCTGCCAGATGGCATCTCTACTCTCAGGCTAGGGGACAAAGTATATGGGCCTTGATCCTCTCACTCTGATGCTTACTGGCCTTTAACTAAGATGAATCTCTTCATGGTGCTTGATCTTAGCCTAGTCTCTGTAAATGGAGGAATAATGGCACCTGCTGTGAAGCTAGTAAGGTGCTTAGGTATAAAGGCTTCTGGCATAGACTGACACACAGTGTGCAGAAACTTGACTGTTGAGCCTGTGTGTTCTGTTTCAGAGCATTTAAGTCCATGTTCCATTCCCCACTCCCTACTTTGCAACACCCACCAAGACATACATAAGAATCTTGAGAAGCATAAATCACATCAGCAGGAGCCCAAGCTGAGGACTGGGCTGGTCTTTTACCCATGGGAAGGAAGGAGACGATACCACCAGATGAATGAGACCCACCCATGCACAGAATCATCTGTCTGTCTCTAAGGACCCTTCCAGACTGAGTTTCAATACTTCTGATTTTTAATTCTTAATATCTGGAATCAAAATGTGATTCATAAAACATAATATTGAGCTGCTAACAGTAGCCCCAGTAGCTTATGGAAGCTCTTGCAAACACAGAAAATGGATTGTGGTCGATATCTAGAAAGCCTGTTCCCTACAGAAAGACACACCACTGTTAATCAGGTATATTAATTTACACAAATACCACCACTTGTTATCTGTCACAGCAGAGTAGCCATTTATCCTCCCTGTCTGCTGTACTCTGGCTAAGTCCTGCAACTATTCATTAGAGCTGCATCTGTCATGAGGTGATCCATCAGCATTATGGGAAGCTGCATTCTCAGAACATTCCATAGAAGGCATATGCTTTTAAGACAATTACTCTTCCCTAGAAGAAGACTAATTCCAAGGGCTAGGTAATAGAACCCACAAAGACCAATGTCTATTCCAGCATCCTTCAATACAGTGCTCTCGGTCTGAGCAGAGCCTTGGTGACTCATCTTCTGGGGCTCTGCTGTAGTGTCCTTCCCCAGGAAACCAGCTCAGCTCTTCCAAGACCAGATTTTGCATAATCACACATGCCACTGAGGGTGGTAACTACTCCCCTCACCCCCTGCAGCTGTGTAAGTGCCTCTGTGGGCCTGGCTTAGTCTGGAGATTCTGGGTAGCAAAGGCTATCTATCCCAAGGAAGGCTGCGGCAATGGTCTGAGCCCCCCAAGGGTCCCCTTTCTGAAGCCAGCTCTTGTCCTGCCCAGCCCTGTGGTCTTTCTTCTCTTTTCTCTATTCTTTTGGAAATCCCTTCTGAAAAAGCAGGACCGAGTGAGCACCAGAGGAACTACTACACAGCACTCTGTGGGGTGGGGACCATCAGCCCAGACTCCCTCCACTGACACCAACCTTTGCTGCCATGTCAGTGATCCCATACCTCTACCTCAGGCAGCCCACAGCTCCTCATCCACATCCATCAAGGGTTAGTCTTTCAAGGGAAGGCCATCAGCAAGACTGGGTAAAATGAAAGGTGGGCTTGGGTGGCCTTACCTTGTTGTTCTCTTTCCACCAGAATTTCCCCAAAGCAGACTTTACCTCCCTCCCTTAAATCTCCAGGGGTTCTCCTATGGGGTGTCAGGACCGAAGCTGGACAAAGACCCTTAGTGGGGACTTACTTGTATAATATCTTTCTTAAGGATCCGATCAAAACTCAGCTGGCTCATGGAGTAAACAGGCTGCCACTCCTGGGCTTTCTTAGTGGCTACTAGTAGATTGGAGATTTCTGTGAAAAGATCAGAGAATTCTCAGCACCATTCTGCACTGACATGGCTAGCCATTGTGTACTGAGCCATGGAGCTTACTGAACACACGTGTTTGCTAGTTACATCGTTGAACAAGTCTGTGTCAGGTAAATGCTTAATTCATACCCTCCAGGAGCTTACAGGCTAATGAACAGTCAACATGAGTCAGCAAGCACATGGAGAGCTACGATTTATCCAAGGTTCACACAACAGGATCCGAGGTGAGGGAATGGCTCCTTTGGGAAATAAACTTTTAAATCTACGAATGGCTGGGATTAAAGGTGTGTGCCACCACTGCCCGGCTCTAGAAATCCTGCTAGATGAAGCTACAACCTCTAAGCATGTGATTTAGGAGTAGGCCATTTCCAAGCAAGAATAGCAAATACAATGCATGACTAGGTCTGCCAGGCCAGGGTTATATAAGAAATTTATCCTCTGTGCACTGCAAGGCAATAAAGAGGCAACACAAACCTTCTGTACATAGTACAGAATCCTCTGGGAATCAGGTAGACCTGGCGTGGTCCATGAACACATCATGCACCTCCTTTAGCTGGACCAGTACCACTAAGGAAGTGACAACTCACTGATGGTCTCCTTGTTCCACTTTCTTGCACTGGACAACAATGAGTTTAGGGAGAAATATTCGCTCTTAGGAGTTCTAATTCTTGGATTCTGATGAGAAAGTTCTCAAAAATCTATAGACATTCCAAGGCACAGTTCACAGAACCCACATGTAGATTTAGTATAAATAAACTACTAAGCAATAGATTACAACACTGGTTACATGACTACAATAGGGACCCTCAAATCTTCTTAGAGGAGGGCCATCTGCTTATTTTCTGTTTACATTCATACATTCTGTTTTCTCTATGCTGGGTACAGTTCTACAAGAAACTGGTAGCTCTTGTGCCCAAGCTCGAGAGACAGGGATTGTCAGCAGCCTTATCTGTACCCCAGATCAGAACAAAGGCTCAAAGAGACTCAGCAACCTGACCACAGAGCTTGCTAAGCCAGAGAAGAAGGCTTCACAAAGCACTCGGGAATGGCTCTAGTCTGCCTTTCCTGGGGTACAAATCCAAGTACCAGAAACTGGCTTCAGTCATCCTCTGGGTGCTCCGTTTTCTGAGCTCATTCCTTGCATGGTTCTCTTTTGACTCTAGCCTATTCCCTGGGTAAAAATACAATTTAAACAGGCTCTGTACAGCCATCTTGAGGAAGGAAAAGAGTCAAATACAATGAGGCTATTTGTTTGACTGGTGACATGAGGGCAGACAGAGGCTAGCGGCAGGCCATCTGGGAATCAGAGAGAAGGATGGGTCTAGAGTAGCTCATGGCTTGATGATCTGTGTGTGTGACTCAGGGTACCTGCACTACACTTAACCTGTGAGAGGGGGAGCCATTTAACCACCAGAAGTACATTTTGTACAAGGAAGCTGTGCCTTCCTCAGGTTGCTAAGTGAAACAGATGAAACCATACCCAGAAGAGCTTTCGTTAGTAAGCAGTAAAGGCTCTGCCACTGGCAGCCACTGTCATCATGATCAACCACCACCCTAGTCTTCCACCACAATGCTCCAGCCTTGTGCATCAGAATGCAGACATCTTCCACAAGGAGCAGCTAAGTGGAAATCAGCAGCACACCTGCAGGTACTGAGGAGGACCCAGAGGATAGGTACACGTTCAGTGGTATATGTGTCTGAGTGCTGGGCCTGACCAAGGGCTTACTTGTCTATCATATGCTTCTGGCTAGCCTTCTGTCTCTTCCCACAAAGAGATGTATATTCCAGTGTGAAACCTAGATCAGCGTGTCTAGCTCTGGGAACCTTACAGTTTGAAGTGCAGAGAAACCGAGCAATCTGAAATGATACTCTGTCACACGTTCCTGATTTTAGCACTTCTTTAATTTGCAGGTTCTGAAAACTAACATGAGGAGCTCCAAACTGGGCTCCTCAGCCTTCTCTCCCTCCCCTCGGATGAGAGATACCCTGTGTCCCAGAGTTGGCTGACCACAGTACCCATCCCTATGCAAAGTACATGTAGATGGAATGGAGAGGAAATACCAGTGTATTTGGGTGAGACAGGGTGTTCAAATCTCTAGTCTTTGTCCACTTAGAGTCTTGGCCAAGCATCCTGAATTCTTCTGATGATTAAATGGTGTACAACATGTACAAACTGGCATGCCTTCAAACTGGCAGAGCAAACACTCACCAAGATGTGAGTTGCCACTGTTATTATTCACTGTTACTACTATACCACTGCTGATGCAATTAGCTTTGAAGCCTTGAGCAAGTCACTGAATATCCCTGAAACCAACCTCCTAGGTGGGAAAAACAACAAAATAGTCACTAAACTACTTTGAACATAGTAGGTGCTGCTACTCCAACATTACCTGAAGGGACAGTCCTGCATAAGATTTGGTGTGCATTCTAGGCTCTCCATGAATCACAGAGCAGTGAGTGAAACCCAGACCTTCAGAGTTCTTAAGCGAGTGAGAAAAGTAGACACAAGGCACTCTCAGCGCTCTGTTTCAGAAGAGCCTTAGGAAAAGCCACACAAAAAGTATTCAACTCTCTTCCTACACTCTTCCCTCCAAAGCTACTGGCGTCCAGATCTATGCTGTTAGAAGTGATGGCTACAGCAGAACTCTGGACAGGCACCCTTCAAGGAAAGCACATCCTAGTCACCAGCCTTCTCAATTCCATAGATGCAGTCTTCTCCCAGGGACCATGGTCCCTAGGGAAGTAAGATCTTTTAAGACCAGAAGGGAGGTCATGTAAGTAAATAAGACCATTGGGCTTTAAAGCCCTAAGGAGCTCTGAGGTCTCATGGCCCTTTGTGGCACATCGGCTACCATGAAAACAAAGGCTGCAATTACTCTGAGGCTGGCAGGTAACCCTATCTGATCAACAAGAACACAAGGCCTTCCTCGTTCACCAAATTTGGGAACTTGCCTTTTGCTGAGACTAAACCATAATTCACACATTGGGAACTCAAAGCCCTGGGCTAGAACAGTGTAGCTCAGCTGACGGGCAAGAACTTGACTGACTTGTGTGCATGAGACCCTGGGTTAATCTCTAGCACTTCTACAACACCCAGGTCCTTTCTACCCGTTCCCTAGGAAGACGCAAAGGTAATTCCCTTAAAGAACAATACAGTCTTAAAGAGCCTGCTCCAAGGCTAGTGTCAAGAGCTTGGGTGCTACCTTCTCTTCAAGGTCTTAGACTTCTAATGACAGATCCAGCAAAAGCAAGACAGCATGTTGGGGTGGAGAAACAAAACCCCAGTATATGAGGATCTAGTATTTGGGGTTAGACCTGACCCCAAGTTACCATGATTTTCCATGAGACTCATTTCATTCTGTAAGATGAGGCCGTTGGCCAGGTAACCCCCAAAGCATCCTTTCACCCTCACATTCTAAGGCAAGGAGTCAACCTCAAGGACATTAGCCATCTTCTCTCAGAGCTTAACCAAAAGCAGGTGAGTCTCTTAGCACTTGCCTGGATTTTAGTTCCTGCTCCTTCTATAGGGCCCTATGACTGCAGGAGAAGGCTGCAGCCCCTTGGTATGGCAGCCAAGGCCTCCTATAACCCCAAATTTGTTCTCCTTGGTTCCATTTCTCCTTTCACATTGGTCCTCTAGAAGCTGCCTGCAGCTCCTGCCCTGGTCTGCCACACTGTTTCCTGCATATTCCACAGCTCTACTGGGTAGGCCTTGCCAAACTGGCACCTCCCTCTTGTCACCCAAAACTCAGCTCAAGATCTGCCTCATGACTCAAAGAGATTTTGACTATCTCTTTCTTTTCATCCCAGGGTATGTTATCTATCACCCATCAAATATTGAGGTGGTCTCAGTGATCTGTAATATTATCTGCACTAGACTATACACTCTCAAGAACAGGGCCTGGGTCTTCCCACCTAACACAGTTCCTTAGCCCTCAGACATGCCAGAAACATTTGTCTGACACATAAACCAGACTGAGTTGTCAAGCCACTTTTACTCAAAGAACAGAGAAATCTCTGCTTATTAATCCTAAGCAGTCTCTTCTGCAATCTACTGGGATATTGAGGAGATGTGTATGTCTGTTATCCAGACAGTACTGGCCCTAGAGAGATGAGATGTGACATGGGGACAGACCTGAAACAGAGATTATAGAAAAACACCTAAGACTACAGTTTAACTCAGACAGCATCCTTTAGCCCACATGGTGAAGCATCATAAGTGGCAAAGGACAACTCAGAGGGGCACAGCTTGGCTCAAACACAGAGACGAACCTCGAGGCTTAGGCTGACAGCAGCGTTTCAGCACAAAGCTTATATTGTCTGTGCGCAGGATCTGCTTCTTGAGGTGGTTCATGAGGTCTCTCAGGCTGGGAAAGTGGTCAACAGAGCCATGCAGGCTGTAGCGGCCCTTCTGCACCTCAATCTGAAAGTTCTTGAACTGCTTCTGGCCACCCAACACCTGCCATCCACAAAAACAACCATGTTTAGAATGGGATCAAGCACTGTAATATTAGGGGGCACTGGGCAAGAAGGTGTAGAACCTGTGTGTCAGAAATACCCTCCCCCCCCCCCGAGTAAACGTCATCAACAAGCTAACCAACCAGTAAGTCAATAATGAAAAAGTGCCCAGGAAAGTAAAGGGGAGCCAGCACGTCAGTATACAGGGAGCTTACAGCTACAGAAATGTCACTTGGGTTTTCACCTGTAAGATGAAGGCCATGACAAAAATGTCATAGGATTGTTGCAAATTAAAAACTCAGTGGCTGTGATTGTCAGGGTAAGACTGGGCAGGCCAACATTTTATCAAGGAGGGGAGGAAGGGATCAAGAGGCTCCCATCCCTCCTGATGATGTAAACACAGTAAATAGCTGCTGGGGAGGGAAGAGACATTTTCTTTAGTGGTATAGCTGCTAGTAGGGAGCCTGTGTTCCTGTAAGCAATCCTAATTAAACTCAGTTGGACATCCAAAAAAAAAAAAGACATGACAATGGAAGAAGGACTATACCACAAAACTAGTCTGAGCAGCTTTCTTCCAAAGCTCTTCTTATACAAAGAAAAAAATTATAAAGAATGAGAGCCAGGAAGATCTCCTTTAAAGAATGAGAGCCAGGAAGATCTCCTTACGTATAAACTGGGACATGGCATTTAAAACATCAGTGTCCACCAGGTTAATTCATCCTACAAACCCATACAATGTAACAGCAGCACCTCTAGCATATGGCCTCTGTAAGTTTTAATTAACTGCATGTATACAAAACAAAATAAACAACTCTCTTTGTGACCATTCTTTCCCCAGGTGAATTGACCAACGAGGATGTTGCTGATTCTACTTCAGGAGGCAGGGCTACCTTACACAGCCATGAACACTAGTAAACTTCCTCCAAAGACTGATGCGTAATTGAAAACAGGAAGCCACTGAGCCCAAAGCAGCCCTGAGTCTGGCTGTTCAGGAACACTCCTGGAACTTTATCCAGAAGATCTGGCAGCACTGGGTTCCTTATGTGACTTCCTCTTTTCACTGTGACAGAGCCCAATCCCCAGGGCTCTCTTATACTTGTCTCCTGTGTCTGATGCCTTGCCTCCATCTATAGGTTCTTTCAACTCAGTTTTCCAGTCTAGGTGAGCCTCATTATTACTGGTAGATTTAAAGTAGACTAACACTATAAAACTCACCATCTTCACTGGACATGATAGTATATTCCTTCAACCCTAGTACTCAAGAGGCAGAGGTCACTGACTTCTGTGAGTTCAAGACCAACTTAGTCTACGTTATGAGTTCCAGAGCTATGTAGAGAAATCCTGTCTCAAAAAAACAAACCAAGAAAACAGCAAAAAAATCCCAACCCCACAACAAACAAAACCTCACCCTCACCATCCTCTAAAATTCACTAGAACCTCCTAAACATTCTAAAAAATTGCATGAATAGAAAAGGCATTTGAGGGACCATAATCAGCAATCCATTTGAAGCTGTGTCTGGATGTTTATGCAGTAGACACCTTGGGAAAGCAATTTATATTAAAATGCCCAAAGCTGTTGCTGGGGAAAACAGGCCATGTTGATGAGGTGGCTCGTTGACATTAGTCTACACCAGAGAATGCCATAGGCAAACATAGTTCTAGGTCTCATGATTCTGCCATTGGCTATAAAGTAAGTCACTCTAGATAATTAAGCTAAAGTTCACATGCTCCTCATGGAAGGCAGTTTTCTGTTCATGTTCTACCTTCCAAGGTTACAGTCCTTCTCTGGAGAGAAAAGAGAAGAGAAGGGAAGGAGGAAGGAAAGAAGGAAGGAGGGGAGAGAATAAAGAAATAAGGAGAGAGAGGGAGTGTGTGGTGGACAGCCCTGGGGCTGTTTGTATTTTGATGCTAATTCTGCCCTCCTGGGAGGGGCTTCAGACAAGGAGTGAGTTACATACACATGTGACTTCTTGTGAACCAATCCCCTAATGAATAAAGGAGCCAATCACTGGACAAGTAGGAGGGACTTCCAGGTTGGAGGGAGGAAGAGAGAAGCAGGAGAGAGAGAGCCTTTTGGAACAGGGACAGCAGAAGGGGTAAGAAGTAGCTGCTAGAGTTTCCTGGTATCATGGCAGATCCGTCAGGATTCGCCTCCGAAGGACTTAGATTTAATTAGGCTTACAAGATTAGGATTTTAGTTGATGTGCCCAGAGATTGAGTTACCATTGTTTCTGAACTAAGTTTGTGTTGAGTTTTCTTTCATGTGGCGGCTTGTCTGGGTTCCAGAGAGAAAGGTACACTGGTAATGTGTGGGTTTGCCTGATGTGCCCCCCTAAGGCCATAGGGGATTTGAAGCATGGGGCTGGGTGGTAGCGCCCCACCAGTGGGAACCTAGCAAGCTGGGTAGAGAGACTGTGGAGCTCTGAGTCAGAGCTCCACAAGATAAAAGCAGGTCGGCCATTGCTTGCCAGGGCATGGCCAGCCATGCCAATGGGGCTGAGAGAACCAGGGCATAGCACGGGAACTTCATGTATTCATTTTTAAAAATATTTCCCACAACAGGAGGGAGGCAGGGAGGGAGGGAGGAGGGACAGAGGGAGGGGAGACCAGACATAAGGAAGAATACAGAGTCTGGCTATTGAGTGTCCTATCAGGTAGGATATTCTTTCTAGACTACCATAGACTTGCTCAGAGACCCAGGTGTCCCTTTCTGTCACAGTTCCTGGGCTGGGTTGTAGTGAACAGATACCTCGTGGCTGCATCCCCTGGCCCACACCTGTCCCGACTGACCTCAGACTTTTCAAAGCAGGTGACAGTCATAAGAATGTTGTCAAAGTCAGTGCAGCTCCACCTCAGTACGTACATTCCCTCCTCACTCCCTTCTTGCCGCAGCTTATTGATGGCATATTCTGTGCTGGAGAGAGAAGTAGGCAAGGAACAAAGGTTCATACCATACTGCATAAGCTGCCAGGGTCACCCAATTCCCTGCACTAGCTCAAGCTTACAGCCACATCCTGTCACCTGTCTACCTCCTAACGTCCTCTCTGGCATGGTATGAAGCGTGTGGTAAAAAGGAGCTTGAGATGCTGAGAGTTTCCAATTTCTAGGGAAAAAAATCACCTACAGCCCCCTCAACACAAAGAGGCCTGCTTGACTGTCACAAATTCTAGAAGACATGTCTCCACGTCTTACCAGAAGAGTGTACCCCAATACTAGTAAGAGCTGCTAAGGATTAAGAGGAGGAGTCCCACACTTGGTCCTTTCCAGCCCCTCCCTCTAACTGCTGAGGAGGGCAGTTGGGGCCAATTCCTTTACTGCTGTGTCCTCTGTGACCACACCTGCCTGGGCTCACAGTAAGAGCTTAATGTGTGACAAGTAGAATAAATACCTCGGTGATGAGTAAAAGAATCTTAGAGGAGAACACACCTTATGCTCCTTTGTATTCCCCAATGCACTGTGTCTTGCGCAAAGGGCACAGAACACTAGCTAAATAGTGACTAGTACCTGGTAAGTATGCTCACACAGTGCTCATACCTGGTAAGTATGCTTACACAGTGACTAGTACCTGGTAAGTATGCTCACAATTATTGGCAAAAGAGGATTGGTGTGGTCAGTGTACTTTAGAAAAACAGATGTGAAGATATTAGGAGCATTTGTCTTTAATCCCAGCACTTGTAAGGCAGAGGCAGTTCAAATCTCTGGTCTACAGAATGAGTTCCGGGACAGCCAAGGCTACACAGAGAAACCCTATCTTGAAAAAGGGAACCCCCTCTACCCCCCCCCCCCCCCCCAAAAAGCAGAAACTTCAAGTACTTTCCACCTGTGCCATATGGTCACTGATATCTCTATACCCTCACTCATGCTGATTCCTCACACAGGACATACACACTGTCCCTTCTTTGAGAGCTGGCAAGACACTGACTCGTCAATGTTTAATCCAATTTTGAATGTAGATTTCAGCCTCCTACAGACATACAACATTTATTTCTTCACGCCCACTCAATTGTCTTTGCTGTGCATGCCAACGTAGCAGCAAGCAATGCAGACATGGCCCTGCCTTTAGGAGGTGCATTCTCTGGGAAGAGAAGGAAGTCAAACAGGAAGCACATGGACATAAAAGTAAAACTAAATGTTGGTGGTAAGAGGGTAATGAGTACCACTGAAGAAACGCAAAGCAGAATGCAGTATCCAGGGAGGAGAGACAGGGAAGGGCACAACAGAATGTTGTCACTTTACATAAGGTGATTAGAAAAGAGTTCTCAGAGAAGACAACATCTAATACCTGAAGGAAGGAGGGTCTGTGGAGACCCTAGAGCAGCAGTTCTCAACCTGTGTGTTGTGATCCATTTGGGGTTGCATTATCAGATATCCTGCATATTAAATATTTGCATTATGATTCATAACAGTAGCAAAATTAGTTATGAAGTAGCAACAAAAATAACTTTATGTTTGGGGGTTACTACAACATGAGAAACTGTATTAAAGGGTCGCAGCATTAGGAAGATTGAGAACTACTGCCCTAAAGGAAGGGTATTCTAGACATGGGGAAAAGGCAGTGTCTGAAGGCTCAATTAAAGTTAAAATACCAGAGGACAATGCTTTTCTGGTGGCCAGTTTCTTGTTCTGCAATTCTTTATGAGCCAATAAAGCTGTGAGCCTTTCTCAGTTAGTGACCACACACCACCAAACTATTTATCTCTCAGGTAGTCAAGATAGGTAGAAGGGGGCTAAGCCTGTCATGTGGAATACAGATGAAGACAATTCCTATGATTTAAAGATCCACATCCTGTCTCCCTTCAAGTGCTCAGTATTGGACAGGGTAAGAGTTGGCTATGGAGAAGTGAAGGGGTTAATTTATGAGAAGCAGAGATCAAATTAAGGGAGTAGTTAGGGCATGCTCTAAGGGCCATGGCAGGAAATGGAAGGAATGACAGGAAGGGCTGGTGGAAGCTAATTAGCATGGTGCACAAAGAAGACGGCCTCCAAGCGTATGACCACTCACCCCACCCTCAACAACTGGCCACATGTAGAGCTAAGGGGACTTTCTGCCTCTAAAACCTGGGCTCTTTTCACACCAAAGGTAATTGACAGTATTCTGGAACCAACCAGATTGGACCATGACAGCCATTCTGTATGTTGTGGACAATCAGTGGGGGAGCCACATCAGTACAGAGGTAATGGTGGGCATCTGCGGTGAGCCGGAAGTAGCCATCCACCAGGGATACAAAGGACAAGGCTTCCTCATGAGAAGAGAGCTTTAGTTCCTGGTGAGAGAAGACAAACCACAGTTATATCGCTCCATTCTGGTGTGGCTGGCATCTACCTTCAGATACCTTTGAAAAGCAAATTTCAAATGCTCAAAAGAAGGGGGGTGGCTGGCTGAATCAGACCCCACCTGGCATACAAGCACCATGGTTTCCTGACAGCAGAAGCCTGAGAAGTGTGTGAGAGAGGCAAAGATCAAAGCAAGACTTGGCAACATGCTAGCATCCTGCTTTCATGAGAGACCAGTAACCAAGTATTGCCTGCTCCAACGATGGAGACATGGAGAGACAAAGACGTGAGTCCAGGCTCTACAACCAGCCCCTTCAAGTTCACAACATTCCCACCTGCTATTAGGCTCAAATATCAACTTGCTGTTTTTATAGGTGAAAATGGTCAACTACTGGCAATTTCAAATTGTTTCACCACGGATTTGTGTGTCTTTGACAGGTTACTTAACCTCTACCTCTGTAAAGAAGGGAATCAACACAGAGTTAACACAGGAATTAAAACAGCTGACACTTGTAAAGTTGTTAAGAGTAGGAAATGCCTAGCACAACCTTAGTGCTGGTGTCAGTGAAGGAATCCAACTTCAAGAGACAGGTATTTCATGTGCCATTCCTTGTTATTGTTCCCTTTGCAGCACTGTGTGTGGCCTAACAGAACCAGAGGCCTAAGTGTGGCCCTAGCTAAACAAGATTTCCTTGGTGCTGACACCCTTCACTTTGTAAGCATGCCTGTCACCTTGCCTGGCCTCAACACATGTTATCAGGGGTGACTTCCCATGACAAAAAAATGTTTACTTGGCAGAGTTATCACTTACCCTGCCAAACTGGCCTGCTTGTCTAGGTTGTATCCTCAAGTGATATCAAAAAAGACAAAGTGAGGTAACACCCTCTCTGCAGTCCTAGAGCTCCTGGGTGTGCCTGACACCCCAATGGGGCTGCTCTGTGGCCTACTCATGAGCCCAGTGTGGCTTCCCACCATCTCAACTCGGATGACCTACCCATCTCAGCAGACACAGCACAGAGGGCTCTATCTTTTCCTTTTAAAATCAGAGATTAAGTTATGGTTAACAGTATGAGACAGTCTAGGGATAGAGAGTCTATTGTAATAAACTCCAGGAAAAGACCTACACAAGAGGTGGCCCAAACATCAGAGAAACAGAAGGAACAGAGAAAAAAAAAAAAAACCCACAGGGCAAAGAAGCCAGGTTGGGACCAGCTCTGTTCTGGGGTCCTACTGCATGTGCAGGGCTTTCCGAGACCTTGCTCCTCATAGAGTCTCTTCTCCTCTTCCATCACTGCTCTTTGACAAGTGTGCTGAGAAGGTTGGCAGCTGGAATTTTCTGGGACTGAGAATGTGGGTCTGGTTGTATAGTGGATCAATGCTCTTAAGAGACTCCAGAGAGGTAGAGACGCCCTAGGGAGGTGGAGTCTGGGAGGTATTAGATCAGCAGGAGCAACTGAAGAGAAAAAAATAAGGTACCAGTGCCAGGAGAGGGCCACCAAATAGCAGGCTTTTATCCAGGACAGGCCTCTATCTACCACATCAACATGGTACAATAAAGAATTGATTTAATTCTTTTTCCTTCTTACCCACTTTTTAAATGTATATGTGCCCGCCATACATGTACAAGTGCCCACAGTGGCCAGAAGAAGGCATCGTATCTCCTAGAGCTAGAGTTTCAAACGGTTTTGAGTCTCAGGACATGTATGCTGGCTTGCAAACTGGAGTCTTCTGAAAGAACAGCAATTGCTCTTAACTGCTAGGTTGTCTCTCTGGCCCACCATTCACTTATTTTTATAAACTCAATATCAACATTGAAATGTCTTTGTGTGGTCAACAAACCCTAAAGCAGACAGATATTTGCAAAAACCAAGCACCTGGGATGTGCCAGCATAACCTGGAGCAGACACTGAAAGAGCCTGGCAATGAGACCTCTGGCTTAAAATGGACCATCAAAGGAGCTTTAACTGGGGACTGGAAACTCTGGTAATCATGTGCCACAGAGTCTCTCTCACCAGCACATCCAGTCTGGACAGCTCCTGAGCAGGCTTACCATGTTTTTGTTGTCCTGTTTGTTAATGCTGACCACAGACTCCTTTATTACAATGTGGGTGATTTCGGGGAAATAGGAAAAGTTGTTCCACTCTTCCCGGGGTTTGTTCCTCTCCTCATCCTTCTTGTGTTTATTATAGTCCAGTTTTTTCCGCTTCACTTTATTTTTTTCCTTTTCAACAGGAACAACCTGATAAGAGAACAAAAGCGACAGGATTCGGTTAGCTTTCTCATTTTCTGTTGGCAGAAGGTCAGTGCTTCTAGCAATTTCATACAGGGTCAAGGCCCCAAGAAGAGATATCCAGCATGCCTAAAGTCAGAGAAACATGGGGAATCATGGGCTTAGAAAACTAATGATAGAGCCCTACCAGAGAATGCTGGGTTCATTCCCAAGAGTCCTTGATGAGCACCGTGCATGATTTACCATGTGCATGCTGATGCTGGAGAGGACATAATGATGTGTACCAGCCTCAGGTCTCCTCAATTCCTGACTTACAGTGTGCCCAGCCAGACAGCAGATCTTCCCAAATACAAATGGTCAAAACCCAAGTTTTGCAAATGGTAGCAACTCCTGCTACCAGTGTTTTGACTTTATACTGGTGCTGAAGTGAGGCTTCAAGAGATGATATGAATTCAGATCTCAACAACTGACACACTGAAGAGTACATTCCTGCACAAAGTTATCTAGATGACTAGCATGAGCTCTGCATGACAGATTCCACATTAACTTCCTGACATCTTTAAGCTACCATTTCCCCAGCCATAAAATATCAACTTTTAATATCAATCTTCATGAGATCAGGCACATGCCTATCTATACATTAATTTCTATGCAGAAAGCACTTGGTAACGTGGTATTGTTATTTTAGCATGAGAATAAGGTAGGAGGAGAAAATTAATCTTACATTTCATATTACTTGCAGTAATAACTGCAGCTACAGTAATTCAGTCAACAGTTATCATTAGCCTGGTTCAGTATCGACGCACCATCTAGCTCTCTCAACAACTATATGAATCAGATACAGTAACTGCAGTCAGCCAATGGATTTCTTGGGTTCCACGTCCACCAAGTCTGTGTGCACAGATTCTACAGCTTATGAGCAAAATGTCAGGCCTGTAATACTGTGTATGTGCCACAGACTCTTTTATTGTCATCATTCCCCAAATAGAACTGTATTTATGTCCATTTATATAATATTAGGTATTATAAGACAACCTAGAGATAATAAGTATATACAGAAGGCTATGTATAGGCTGCATAAAAATGTTGTATCATTATCTATGAGACCTGAGCATCAGCAGATTTTAGTACCTATACAGAATCCTGACCAATACCTGCCTCCAGGTATTAAAAGATAACAGTATCTCCACTTGACAGATGAGTCCTATGTACCTACTTGGGTAGAGAATAACCCTCTTAAGGCCATTTAAACACAAGGAATGGAGCTGAAATTTGAACATGTCTCCTTAGATTTCAACTCATGTTAGTACCTCATTAGACAAAGACAAAGGGTTGCAGAGGTCGCTCAGCAGCTGAGCACTTGCCTGAACATGTCAGACCCTAGACTTTATTTCAGCACTGTAAAAACAAGAGTGAGGGGGGCATGCAGCATGCTCACGGCCCTTGATGCAATCGCAGTACAACAAAGCAAGCACTCAATAAAGTTTCCTAACACAGAGGCAGTTACCTACTTCATGATTCCAAAGCCTGCCTAGGTTCAGTTTCTGCCTCAACTGTGCTATGGTTCTGTTGTGAGTGATGAGTGATACGTGGCCTCCAGCTGAGTTGATTTAATGTAGCCTACGGGTGAGGTTAGGCAGGTGACTCTGCCGGGCTCAGCAGCACATTCCCAGGACGACACTGGATTTTCTCTTCTTTTTCTTTTTCATCAGACACCCACCCACACTTACATTCGCTTTCTGCCGCCACTGGATCCCGAGATTTCCAGTCACCATGACTTCATAGAGAACATTGCCACTGTCATTTGAATGGCACCGACTCAATTCATTTTCTGATGAAATCAGTAGCATAGAAGTTTCAAATATTTCAGCTCCATAATGTTTTGTCAACGTTTCCAAGGTAGCCAGGTACTTCACCTTCAGGTCATGTGTAGACACACTGCTGTCACAGATGGTCTTGTTGTTGAATTCTTTCAAGAAATCCTTGAAAACATTATTTATTCGCATCCTGGTAAGAAGGTTCCTCTGTCTGATGGATTTATTCAATGTTTCTGGAATATATCGCTTGTAGCTAAAAGAAAATAATTTTTAATGTACAGGTTAGCAATACGCCTTTATTAGAAATCTGCCTCTGTGACTTTCCTTGTATGTTCAGGCAAATGAGCGTCTACTCCCAGAGGACCATGAATGTAAATGAAGAGACAGACACAAATCTGATGAGGACAGTGTGCAGCATCACGAGTTCCACAGATGTCAGTAGAACTGGAGCCCCTCGAAGGTGTTATCTGACTATCTGAGTCACAATGCAGACAGAAAAGCTGAGTCATCGAGACTTTTGCTTGCACATTTTGGTGCTCTGTGCACATTAGAACATGCATATGCATTGGTACAACTGAGCATTATGATGGGGTTCACATCTGTAATCCTAGTACTCGGGAGCTGGAGGCAGAGGTAAGCTCAAGGCTATCCTCAATCATATAGTAAATTGCTTGAGAGTGAGTCAGAATGTTCTGAAAGGCATCAAGCTATGCCTTAATCTCCTATTGAGATTAAGACATTCTATGCTGCCTGCCTATCTGCATACTGTTCTATAAAGATTATATAATTTATGAATATGACTAAAAACTCACAAATGTTAAATACAAAACAGTGTCTACCATGTGACTGTATCCCAGTTTGTTAAGGGGATCCACAAGTTCCCTAAGCTTTGTTACTTATCCAAGGTTCTCTAGCAATCAGATCTCAACACATGGCCATGCTAAACAAGCAGGAGCTAGTCTGAAAAAGATCATGACTAATACCCCTGAAATAGCAGGTCCACTGGGGACAAGCAAAGGTAAACTGGGTCAAAGAATCCCTATAACGATAGGGATTTCAAAGCAGTGGCATACTGTGAATTCTCAGACCAATCTTCGGCAAATAGTATAGATTTTCTCTTAAAAGTAATGTAACAGAATCACAGAATAGTTGTCAATTTACTTAAGTCTCCTGAAAAAATAAAACATGCAGAGTGGAGGTCACATAAAAGAGCAAAAGCGGCGACTTGGAAAATATCTAATCAGCCCTTCAAGAGGAATGACTGGACACTGGACAACACATGGAAAGATGGAAATCACCTCATGGCATGTATATACCACTCTCATAAACAATACAGACACAGATAACTCTCCTTTCATCCTGAAGCAGTGGACCTGGGGGTGAGCCCCACTTCTGTGGTACTTCGGATGGAACGAGGAGCACAAGCATTCAAGACAAGAGCTCCGGCATAGTGCTGTATCCTTTGTAAATAAGCTCTTTAAAATGGGACTGTCTTTTCTTTTTGGTCTTTTTTTTTGTTTTTTGTTTTTTTTGAGACAAGGTCTTAGACTTGACTGACATAGAACTTGCTGTGTGGACCCCATTGGCTTCAAACTCAAGAGATTGGGCCTGCCTCTCCTCTGCTTCTCAAGGGCTTGGATCAAATGCATGTGCCACCAAGCCCAGCTGGTGTTATCTTTTACAGCTCACTGGTGAGTGGAAGGTGATTCAATTTCAGAGATGGGGTGAAATTACATGGACTGAAATTACATAGGACAAATAGTAATCTCAAACCATACTTTAATACAAGTTTCTGTAACAAATAACTGACCATCCCTCATATCAGAAGTACCAGCTCCCAGGCCACTGGGTGCAGATTCAAGAAGGCAGTTCCAACAGACAGCAGTGTCACTGTGGGAAAGACAGGAGGTAGGGAGGGCATGCAGATCACTCATCTGCCTGGACATTCCACCGTAGTTCACATTTCTGAGATTATTAGTTAGCATAAAACATATCAGGCCACAATTTTAGATGTGCTACTCGGTACAAATATTCAATGATTTGATTCATACAGAGAGATGGCAGAAAAATAGTGCAGCAGTCAAACAAGATATGTGAAAGCATATAAGATAACATTACAGGTAGGTGAGGCAGAACACGCCTGTAATCTCAGTACTTGAGGTAGGAAGAGCACGAGTGTGAGGCCAGCCTGGACTACACACAGCAAGACCCTGCTTCAAAACTAATGTCCCAAATCAGTAACAGGAACCCACCATCCACTCAGGTTGTCAGGAAGGCATACCTGATGTCTTTGGGAAGTTCTGGCAACTGCATCTTCTTCATCATGGCATAGTGTGAGATGGCCAGGACAGCCATCCCTAGGCACTCATTCTCAATATCATGTCCATCCTGCTCCGTCTTGGGGTCCCGAATGGGAGCCAGGCATTTGATCAAATCATACTGTCCCTTGGGAGCAGAGGAGAGAAAAACTGAGTCACCACCTAAGCCTCAGGAGCCACCATGGTGGCCTTGAGAGGAGGGCCAGCCAGACTGCCACACAGCAAAGAGAAGAATCAGTGTGTCTCCAGGATCAAGGCCATTTCCACTAAAATGGAGCACAAGGCAGCTAAGAAAATGTTCTCCCTAGATTACTTCACTCATTCGTTTAGTTGAGTATTTATTGAGTACTTGTCAAGGTGCTGGTCAAGAGCACAAATTCACAACCTCCCCTTCATGGTGCTTCTAAATAAACAACGCCTATACACTGTGAATATTAGGTCTCAACTACATCAGAGCAAGACAAGTAACACTGGGCTGACAGCATTAATTTCATAAAAATGTACTGTTATGGGTTTGGGGACAGGGGAAGGTGTTACATTCCACAGCGCATCATTACCACAAACCATTGGTTTGTTCCACATGTGTTATTCACATTTCCAGAACAGAAGAATGTCATGAGAGTACACTATCTCACAGATGGAGGGAGGAACATAGCATTCTACAAACCAATGGGGACTTTAAAAACAAAAACATAAAATAAAATATGTAAAACTAGACTAAAACCAGTACCCACAGCTAGTCTTGTTCAGAGCAATGATGAGCAGTTCAGGCTCACACTCACTAACCCCTAACCTCCCTGCCAGACATGTGAGTTGTTCGTTTACTTCACCTTAGTCCTCACAACAGCCCTGTCAGAGTCCTACTAGGGGAGGAATCTAACTCTGAGCATGACATCCGGTCCATTCTGAAGAAGAGAAACAGGAAGCACTAATGGTAGATGCTTGCAAAAAAGAGAGTCAAACAGAGGATAGGCGTGGAGTGTTGGCTGAGATAGCCTGACCCTGACTCCAGGGCTCCTTTCCTCAACAAGGCAACAGCTGCACCACCTCTGCTAGGTGTCCCCACTCTGAGGAGACTGAACTTCCCAGCCCTGTTCCCTGAAAGCACTTCACTTTCATATTATTGTCTTGCTTTGTTTTGTTGGGGGCAAGATAGGCTGCAGTTCTTCCTGCCCACAGTAGGAGTTCCTTCTTAAGATAAAGAAAGGTCACTGGCCATTTCCACAGAGTTCCACAGAGAAAGACCAAGAATGTACACCAACAGTACTCGAGGAGCAGAAAATTCTGATGCTAAGATCTTGGGAGAGGAGGAAGAACCTGACTGTGAGCACTCTAACCACTACCTCAAGAACTGACACTGATCCTCCTGAAGGTGGGATTCTAACACAAGGGTGAAGCCATCTTTGAAACAGGGCACTCTCTCCTTTCTTCAGTGAGTTCTCCCAACTCAAGCCGCTCCACAGGCTCTATCACTAAAGTCTGTCCCTTTCCACTCATTATTATTATTATTATTATTATTATTATTATTATTATTATTATTATT
>JADRCH010000098.1:5225486-5284823 GCA_019843965.1 Rhynchomys soricoides | reverse complement strand
TTATTATTATTATTATTATTATTATTATTATTATTATTATTATTATTTTTAAGTCAGAGTCTCACTGTGTAGCCAAGGTTGACATCAAACTCACAAGTCTTTAAAGTGCTGGAATTACAGCACTTCACAGGTATGCCTGACCCTCATGATTTCCTATGCACTATCTATGTATCATTTACAAATTCACTGTTTCTTGTTGTCTAACTTGAGTATGTAACAGGTACACACAGAAACCATATTGTTCCATCCAAGTACCCAGTATCTTGGCAAATATAACTGTATAAAGCAATCAAGATAAGACAGTCAGTAAACAATGTTACATCAATAAATTGATATGAAGCTATTACAGATAAGTCTTTTTGAGACAAGGTCTCACTATAACCATGGCTGTCCTGGATGTAAAAGTGAGTGTGAGTGTGTATGTGTCTGCCCAGTCAAATCTGTATTTATAATGGATATCTGAAAAATGAGAAGGAAGATGAAAATAAGATGAATAAAGAAGCAGTTTATAAATAACATGAGCAATATGGTGTTTGCAAATGCAGTATGCATGGTGTAATAGAAAACTGACATTGAAATCAGGAAGCACTGCATCAAACATGCTAGCTATCCCAGAGCAATGCAATTCCAGGCACCTCCAGCCTCTCTTGGCCTGGCTGCTACCACACTTCCCTTTGATGGCTACTGTATGCCCTCTCATGTAGAATAGAGCTGACAAGCGAAGTGGTAGATAGCAGGGGAAAGCAAAGTGACTGGCCTGGAAGACCCATAGCTGGGAACCTAAGGACTTCCCAGTCACCTGCCTTTCCCAATCACCTGGGCAACAACATCTCAGAATAGGCCATAAAGTGCCACTAAGTACAACTGCACAGGGACTCTGAGCCCCACCAGGCCTCACACTCCCCAGAAACTTTAGATCTCCTGGCTCACGCCTCCTACCTGAGCAAACAGATACTCCAGTGAACTGGCATCAAGGAGTGGGGTTGCTTCTGGAACCCTTTTCTTCTCATAGCCGTTTTTCTGCTTCTTTGGAGAATGTCGCCATACAGACTGTTCGTTGTCATTGGTTCCATGCCAGTTGGTAAAGTAGAACCTACAAGACAGTATAATAATGTCAACTGTGGAGGAGGAGCCCTGGACTGCTCGTCTGGGAGAGGTGTCTATCCAGAGTGGCCCTTGCTGAAGCTGAACTGCCCTGAGGAACCTTGCATCCTCAACCCTCATGACCCTGAGTCAACATCCCTTCTCATTTTTCCAAGTGTGCTGTCACAATGCACCTCAGCACCTCCTCTGGGACAGGAGGAGAAAGTAAAGTCTTGGTGATCACAGTACAACTCTTCTGACCTCTACAACACCTACCACACCTTCCTAGGTAAAAACAACCCCTGCCGCCCACAACCAGCTGCTACTTCACAGCTCCAGTTCCACTTGGCTGTCCTGCCCAAGATCTTCCCATTTTGGTCCTACTGTTTCTGAAATCAAGTTCTCTCCTACAATCAACACTAATACAGTAATGCTTCTTGGGTCTCAAATGGCTGTTATTGAATTGGTGATGTATTTTACAATGTGCAAAAGCTTCAAAAGAGAAATGCAAAAACATCAGGTGTGGTAACATGCTAAAAGAGAGCAGCACTTTACCCCTCTATCCACCTCTCCTAGCAGCAAAACCTGCAGGTAGACTTCACTGTTTCCTCTGTGCAGATGAGAAAAATTCAAGTTCACTGAGATGAGGTGACCTAACCCTTCAAGCCTGACTCACTACCACTTTGGCCTGCCTCCTGTTGGGGAAACAGAATGGGTTCTAAGCTGTGAGATGGCTGAGCCACTATGGCCCAGCTGTCTTCAGGCTACAAAAGGCAGGTTCTGTCTGGGGATCTCTCAAACATGCCAGTAAGTTGACAGAAAAACAACCATTTCACTGAGAAGCAATGAACAACTCCCACCCTAAAGAGCTGCTATTAAAGTCAGACAACAGTCAAACCAGCACAGGACACAGAGGGCTCCTGGGCATAGCCTCTGCCCTCTGTGAGTTCCCTGCCCCACAATAATACAAAACGACAGGAAGTGGGACACATGTCACAAACAGAACTACACTGCAGCGTTCACAGGTCCCACATACTTCCCTTTTCCTCTATAAATATCTGTCAAGAGTTACATTTTACAGCTTGACAAGCTCAGTTTTATGTGACTAAAAATAAAACACACATTTCATGGACGCCTGCTGATACTGTGAGCCTTAACCTCATGTTTATTAGGTAACTTGTCCAGAATAACCAATGCCACACTTTGATATTGCAATATGACATTATCATCTACAAATGTGTTGAACTGCCTTCACAATTATTCTGGGATGCACACAACCTGCAGGCTACTGGTTGAGCATGCCCAGCTCTAGAACACAGGCAGCAAACAGGTACATGGATGAGGCAAGATGCTTCTGCAAGAACAAGATGATAGGCTGAATTGTCCAGGAAACAAACAGGTACATTTTGAAACACTGTGGGCAAAGTGAGAGTTCCCTGACAGCAGAGGCCACAGCTGTCTTGCTTAGCACCAAATCCCCAGAGCCCACAGCAGGTGCTAAATACGTGCTTCACAGACAAACAACAAATAATGAACAAACTCAAGGAGTAGCCGTCAACATGGGGCGGACAGGTAAAAAGCAGTATGTTGTAACTTTCGGCGGTTGTGTACAGCCTGTCTTCTCTGTAGCTCAGGACAGGAACTGGAGACTATGGGATTTAGTGTCTTGCATGCAGAAACAACCACAAGCTGCACAAACTACACCAGGCATCCAAAGCAGACAGCAGACTACCCCTTAATTTCCATATGTGTTCTAGGAGACCAGATTCCAATTGGTAGGACCCAAGAGGACCCACCAATGCAGTGGCTTATGCCTATCTGGGCCCTACAGTACTCCTCAAAAGAAGAACAGAGCACAGCATTAAGGAGTCAGTGAGGCTCCACTCTTCCCATAAGCAGGAAGGGAGTGACCCACCTGGCCAGCCACAAAGGTTCAAAAAGGACTCTGACTAAAGAGCACATAGGCCAGGTAAATTCTGGTAGATAAAAAACCATGTGTGGACCACGAGTATTATGTTCAGCATGGCAGGTTCCCCGTAAGCTTGCTGAGAGAAGCCCTGAGGACAGGTACTCTCTGAACAAATCTAACCCATGCACATTCCTTTCTCATTCATCAAGGGCCAAATATCTTTAAATTGGCAAGCCAGGTTGAGTGGTGGTGCTTACAATTCTAGTATTTGGAAGGTTTCTGCAAGAAGATTGTAAGTTCAAGTCTAGCCTAGGAAACTTGGTAAGATACGTTTGGGGGAAAAAAAATACAAAGGCGGTGCTTGCTTTGTATTGCTTTGATACTAAAACTGGAATGATACAGAGATTATTACATGAGTCCAGTGCAAGGGTGACATTCTGTAAAGTGTCCCAGACTAAAAAAATAAAACATGATTGCCAATATTAAAAACTTAATTGCTAATAAAGCAAAACTAGAAAAGTAACATGCCACCATGCCTGGCTTTGTATGTTGGTGCTGGGTGGGATCCAAACGCAGGCCCTCACAAGCACTTTATTGACGAGGCCAGCTCCCACATAACTGTAAAATTCTTAAAACTATCAATTAACTGTAAAATAAAAAAATATTACCAAGCTGCTTATTGGATTTTGTATGCATAAGTCCTGTTAGTACTGTAACAGTTAAAACGGAGTGGGAGTGAGTGCAGTGCTCACAAGAGCACACTCCTTTTCAGGGGAAGAAAGAAGAGAAAAACACATCAACCATATAGAACTTGACAGTTCCAGAGAGACACTAGAGATGACTACACATTCTAGGTTTGCATTTAAACTCTGTACCTAATGAAAAGTGTTTTAAGTTTCTACAGAATTTTACTGAAGTTGGTGATTTTCACTTACGTTTTTTTTTTCTTGAAAACAAGTAAAGAATACGACTGTCTTATTAACATACATCATAAATAACCATCCACATCACTAAGTAAAACTAGAAAGGCATGATTAAAGTACAAGAATATTTCCTAAAATAGAGCTGGGATGGGCCTGCGACAGTCACTAGATTTGTTTTCTTACTGCAACTTCTTCAGCGGTTAGAGTACCAGCTTTCAAGCTCTCTGAAGTCTCTCCTACCGCAAATGTCTGCACTGAGGGTGCTATCCTTCCCCAGCTTCAAAGAGACTGTGGTAACAAAGCAATACCCTGTTAAAGCACACTGGTAGGTATAGAGCCCAGGGGCAGACTGAAGTCTCTGTGTACTTCCTGGCAGCTAACAGAGGGGAGCAGCTAAACGCTGCGTGTGGCTACGAACCGCTCTACCAGGGCGGTTCACTAGGTGTTGGAGCTTCACCAACTCCTTTCTCATTGGAGTCCATCAGCTTTTCCTCTGGAAAAATGGGAGCTGAGTCAGGCAAGCTCAGGTCTTTTGTAAATGGTGAATGGCAAAGTGGATTTTACACTGTGATCCAAGTGTAAACCCTACTGGGAAAGAAACAGACCTCAAGGACATGCCCCTGTCTTAACTTCCAGATGCAATTCCACCTCACAGTCTTGATCATAGAACCAGCCCCCAGGCTGTGGGAAGTGAGATCAGAGTGGGAAAAACAAACCAAAACATAGTGAGAAGGCTCAGCTGGGAGGGTTAAAGGGTCCCTTATAATGGGGGTAAGAGTCTCATAGGACACACAGCTCTCCCCACAAGGTGAGAACTTAGTTGGGCACCAGAAGAGAAGAATTCAGCCTCTCAGACTGGCATGGTGCTGCACAACCGAAATGTAACGAAGGAGTCAGTTGGGATTCTGGCAGATGTCCCTAGCGTGGCCTGGCACCCTCCTAGCATCTGAACTGTTCTACTGACTTAACCAGACGTTCACAGATCAAGGTTCTTTTCAGAAAGGGCCTAGCCTACTTACAAGCTTCATGGCTAAAGCAGTTCCATTCCCACAATATCCTCAATACACTTACAAAGTCAAAGGTGTGCGCCAATGGAAGCACCAACTGTCTATGTGACCTTGGGATATTTAACAAAATCCCTGACCTGGGAGAAAACTGATGTGCTCATCAGAACCAAAAGCATAAAAGCAACGAGAGCCCAATGGTAGGAGTGGTTGAAAGCATCACTCCCTGAGAGCAGGACTGAGGATTTACATATGTTGTCTCTTCAGGTGCTATATAGAATGCCTCACAGCCTTTAGGAGAGAGCACTTTTATATCATAACTTAGTATATGCATATATATTACACACCTCAAAAGTTTTAAAGTACAATGAATGACCTTAGAATAACAGGCGTGTGTGTGTGTATGTGTTTATTTCTTGTTTGGCTTTTTTTTTCCTTCTTTTTTTTTTTTTTTTTTTTTTTCAAGTGCTGGTTCCAACCCATTATTAAACCTAAACCAAGACTCACCATGTGGAAAACTTTGCTAGAAGGCTGGGATTCTATCTAAAACAATCTTCAGATCATGCTTATAAAATGTGAGGTGATCAAATTCACTCTGAATTACACTGCAACATGGAAGATGTTCCTTCTCATATGAGAAGCAAGCAAACAAAATAACTATAGTACTCTTCCTAAGTGACTCGGGACCCCTGGCCAAACACTGACCAGGCAACCTGAGTAAAGCCTCTGGCACCAGAGGCTTGTGCTATACCTCATTCGGTAGTGGAGCCGGAGAGACATTTTGTCATCCACAGTGATGATGCGGTTCGGAGCGTACCAGAGCTTGGTGCTCTCATCGTACAGGGCGAAGAGGTTGTGGCAGAGAGGAGAGATGCCTGAGAAGAGAGCACACGGCTAAGTTATAGGCAGATGCACTTGGCCATCTGTTTCCAAAGAGCAATACACACAGAGATAAGGAATTCTCTCATCCAGGAACAAATCTCCATCACCTGCACCCTCTCAGGGCAGAGGCAACTCTCAGCTATGCTCACTCAGGGAGTATTAATCATGTTAATCAGGATTCACAGCTCCCCAGGAGCGTGTACTGTGGCTCCTGGCAAACCAAATTAAAGCATTTAAAAATAAAATGATAGTTCTCATTACAGGAGTCTTACCAAATACAGAGTAAGAGAAAAGAGGGCTATCTCAGAGGCCCCCTTTAAATCACAGCGAGGGAGAAAACATCTGAGGGAGGTAGGGGTTCCTCAATCTCTTTCTTATACAATTTGTTTAAACAATTCTGACACTGATTATACATGCAAAGTTGTTTCTGGCCACCATAAAAACTGCATATTAGAATAAACAATAAACAAAGTGACTTTGTCAGTTATTAAAATGTATTATAATTAATAATTAAATACACTTAAGTACTCTCTACACTATAATAAATGTATTTATTCGCATTAACTAGCAGGAAGATCTCTTAACAAAGATAACCCAATAGTGCTCTGCCTTCCCACTCCACTATCTGCTCCTTTAATAATAACCAGCATGGTGGGAAAGCCAGATTAGGAAATGCCTTGCTTCTGGGCCTATCAGAAGATGAAACAATAAAAGCTAAAAGAAAACTTTACTACAGTTAGGTAAAAATGTAAAGGAAAGCACACTGCCCCAACGCCACTTACTGCAATTGCCAATGAGAGCTACAAAAATCTGTAGCATTCAGTGTTTATGTATTTTCAAATTAACAGAAGAGATATCACCTATTCTCCACACACTGGGCTGAAGAACAGATACCCCTACTGTCAGAAGCTAACTACTGTCTATGGAGAGTTACTTAAAAAGATGGCCTCCTTTGCCCACATTCCACAGAGCTCAGTCCATTTCATCCCACGTAGTACTAGGTTAGTAAGAGTCTACCATATTCTTCCTCTGTAACATAAACTCTCCCCTTTAGCTGGTATGTAAAGCACTTCAGGCAGAATGATGTGTATTGGGAAGTTAATGGGGCTCCAGACAAGCTATGTTACTTAAACTGTCTACAACATTACCACAATGTCGCTCTCAAAGCTAAAGGCCTAGGCAGAGCATGGCCCAGGCTCTCCAGCATCACTGCAAGTGACCTCGTCACCATAAGTAGATTTACTACAATCTTTTCCAAACAGCTGTACTGGAATACAATTTACAACTATAAAACCCACCTGTTTTAAGGTATATTCCAGTGAACTTCAGCAAATTAATGTAGGAGATGTGTGGCTGGTTTTATGGTTTTATGGCTTTACTTTACTTTCCATATAAAATTAGGTAGGCAAACACCATGTACCTCCATGCTGGAGGGTGACGAAAGGAGATTAATTTTGTTAGGTGCTTTGATGTCTCACATTAGCAAGGTAATCGGCTAACTTTAAGTAAAACAAGTCTCACTTTCTGTTGTTGTTTTTTTAAATTAATTTTCAGGTTAGCATACAAAGGCTTCATCATGGCATTTTCAAACATATGCATTTTTATAAACCAATCTCACTTTTAAAACGGATTGTGTCCTTTTCACAATCTAGCATGACCAAGCCACAGGGCAACCGTAAAATTCTTACTTCAAAGTGGCAGAATGGACAGTTAAGAGAAGAATGGGCCAAACTCAAGGAATCAGAATACTCAGCAATATGTTAGGAAACAGAACTTCTGATTTCATACACAGATTTTCATACACTTGCACAGAACCTCAGCTAGTGTTGATGTCATTCCAATTACAGAGCTGTGAGAGAATAGAGAACTGAGCTCTGGCTGGCTGTGATGGTAAATACTTGTAATCCAGTACCCATTCGGTGTCAGAGGAATACAGCTGTGAGGCCAGCCTGGGCTATGTACTGTGTTCTAGAACATCCTGAACTATATATAATATGGGCCTGTCTCCCAAGACTGAGCCTTAAAGAAGGCAAGGGTCATTCCTTGGTATTCTACAGCTGTCTCATTAATAATAAAGGAGAAATACACATTTCAATGAGAAGTAAAGGTCCAGGACTAGGAAACAAGGTTGAACCCCAACTTCCAGAACCCACACCTCATTCTTAGCAGAAATAAAAAGAGGAGAGACTCCACATGTGCCTCTACAGTGTCCCACTGCAGCCTCCCAGCCCTGCAGCCAGTACTCACTGCACTCCTGGGCGGCCCTGATGCACAGCTCCTCAGCAGTATACTCTCCGTTGCCCAGGCGGAGGGGCTCCCTGTCCAACAGATAGAAAGTCACCTCCACTCCTGGCTCAGGGACCACCTGCTTCACCTCAGTCTTCCTGAAGCTCCTCATTTTAGCACAGAAAGCCATAGCATTGCAGTCCTCTTTTATATTTAGATACTGTCGGGAAGGAAGAGCAGACAATGTAGTCATTCCATGTGCTGTTTGCTGTGAAGGAAGGCAAGCAGGCATCTGTGAGAGTGGATCAGAACTTCTACCCTTTCCCTTTCTAAATACCAACTAAGCCAGAACTTATTAGAGATGAAACCATAGAAATAATTAATTATGTACAGTAACTAAGCAGTCAGACCATATTCTCAACAAACAGCTCTCATCTGGAGTCACTGATGTTACAAGACTGAGTATTGCTGCCTCTGCTGAGATCACATAACTTATAAGTAACCAACAGAAAGAATTAGCTCCAGTCTTGGCCTCATCTGTGGCAGTGTATACAAAGTCACTACTACTTATACACTATAAATCACATGGAAGGGCCATGAAAGTGGATGACTGGGGACAGGTCCAGTCACTGGAAGGAAGCAGGAGGACACACATCTCATGCAAGGCAAGACCCACAGGTTAAGTTCTTTGCAGGAAAACCACTCATAAGGCCTTCAAAACAAGTGAGCCAGGACTAGAGGAGCAGTCCTGGACACTCAGTCCAGCAAGGGAGCAATGGAGGAAGACAGCGAGGGGAATCCCACACATTCTTCCAGCCCTTGCCCAATGCCAATGACCTTCCAACCATTTTCCTGCCCGCAAAGTATTTCCTTCCTTCCTGCCAGCCCCAGCTTCACTTAAGTGCCCAAGTGTTATCTCTGTAACACAGATCAGACCCTCCACTAGCTATGCATTATCTACAGACTCCTGGTTGGTTGGCCCCTCACCCTATCTCCTCTTACTTCTAGCTGCTTGAAACCCAGGCCACCAGGTATCCCTGTCCCTTCGTCCCAGCTACTCTGCCACCTGTGCTATCTTTGCATAGACTGATTCCACTAGAGAAATACACTCGCCTCTTAGCTTTCATGGCAGAGTTCAATCTTCTTCAGAAACCAGCTTATACTAGCACTTCCATCAAGAAGGCTTTGCTGAGCCCCAGTTGGACCCTTAAGCTGGATGCCATCTCTCCTATGCTCCTCAAGTTATCACACTAGCCACAAGGGACTATGGTCATTGAATTTATACACCTGTGTGCTGTGAATCCATGAGCATAATAGCTGTATTCGTCTTTTATACTCAGTATGAAGTACAGAGGCTTGACTACAGCAGGCACTTGGGAGAGGAGACAAGGAACTCCCCAGACATGAGGAGTCCTACACAGCATATCCTGCCATAACTCTCAGCACCAAATCCATTTGCTTAGTCTAATAGCTGTCAGGGTGATAGGAAGTGAGATAATTTTAAAAGGACACCATCCAGGTATTCAATTTTAATTTATAATATCTCAAATAATCTAAAAACCAGAATCTACTTGAAAGCAGGCTGAAGACTACACTAATGACTTACCTTACAGTTCAGATAAGCAGGCAAAAAAGCCCAGCACTGAGTCTCTAACTTGATCACACTGAAAAACCAAGATGGAAATCAACAGTGTTTTAAGCCTGCTTCACAGTGAAAGACAAAGGGAACCTCTGACTCAGAGATTCTCTGTAGACACAACAGAGGAAGAATGAAAGACCATAAACTATACTGTAACTCTGAAGAAATAAAAACTTTCCATGTACAAAGAACAGTGCCATTAGCAACAGCAAGAAAATGTCCACTGGTAACTTCTGACTATACAAGGTGTCTCTACAGTGCTGCAAATGTAGACACAAAGCTACATGACCAATACTAGATGACTCACGTAAAAGAGCAGAACAAACTAATTAGGGGTCTGTGAGTTATTAATATGCATTGAAACATAGAAGAACACATGATACACGGGAAACAAACAGTAAAGCTATCAGGAGAGGTTACAAGAGAACTTTACTTGCTGGAGCTTTTGCTGTGGAGAAATTGTTTAAGCCAGCATATCCAGCACTGGGAATGAATAATGTACAGATTAGACAGACAGGCAGCAGACAGAAAGGTAGGTCAGAGCACACAGTCCTACAGGCTGAGTGTAACGGTTTAAGGCAAGGTGTAATAGTACAGCCATAATCTCTACACTGGGTAGGCTGAGGCAGGAGGATCTTGAACACATATAGTAAGGCCCTGCCTCAAAAGAATAAAACAAAGAAGGAAATGTGCATACCTGCATTTATTCGGTTGTCCAGTGTCCCTGAAAAGCAGACTGGATTTTCTTCTTTACCTTCCAAAGCCCATTCAGAGCTGATCTAGAGACAAAAATCAAATCAGAGGTAAACACATCTGAAAGTAAGAAGGTATTTTCACTAAGGAAACAGCAGAGCCCACATATGTAGAAACTGCATTCAGAAGACAGGGGTAGGCAATGACACAGAGACACTCTGAAGGCAGAGTCAAGAAAAGAAGGCAGAACTCTTGCTTCCAGGTGTAGAGTGTCCTGCCCTAAGAACAGCCATCCATGCCCCTCTCCTGATGCCAGGAGTGACGGTGCCGAAACCAAAGGAGCTCATCCCTACAAAGTGCCTCAAACAGCTATCAATGTACAGACTCAAAGTTGGCTTCTATTTATTACTTAGCACATTTTTATCAGAATCTGCTTGTAGAAAAGTACAGGCCTGGCCAGTGTATAGCAGAGATGGAAGAGGAAGTAAGAGATGAAGGTGCTTAGCAGCAGTCCCATCATCTTACATCAACACCAAGGGAAACAACATGAACAAAAACCCAAAAGCAAGAGAGTACCACAGGACCTCTTGTCTTCCTCTCACCTATTTGGTGACAGGCTAGAAATTGTAGAAGAATTCTTCCTGCAATGGCTGAGGCTTTATGACAGGAGCTAGAGAGATGGTTCAGTGCTTTAGAACATTTGTTCTTGCAGAGCACCTGGAATTAGTCCACAGCAGCACTCACATGAGTCATAAAACCATCCATAACTCTAACTCCTGGCAACCTGATACCTTTTCTCTGAGATCCAAAGGAAACACACGATCCTTAAACATATAATCAAGCAAAATATTCTAGCCACAGAAAATAAGTTTTAAAAGTAAAGACTATAGACCAGGAAGGAAATTTTGTGTGTGAATTTTGATGTGACAACTTTGGTTTAGCAACTAGGATACAAGTTCCTTCAAAAATACTGAAATAACAAATCATTTTGCCGTTAGCTTTAAAAAACATAAGAATACACGACAAGTGCTTTAAGACTATGAGTAGATAAACTGTCTCATATGACATTAGAAAACAACTAAATGACAATTCTGTGCTTTGTGCAGAAACAGGGCTTCAAAAGTCCCATTTAGAAGTCTTCCATTTACTTTGCATGGCTTTCCATATCAGAAAAGGAACTTACTAAGAGAAGAGCAAGTTGGTCCCTGACCGCGTGGAGCTTATCACCTGCAGGACAGTAGAACCAGACAGAGAGACACAGACAAACAGCATATACAGTGTGATACAGCCCGGGGTTCAGGGAAGCAGTAACACAGAACTGAAATGTGATGGTTGTTAAGGGAGTGAGAGAGGAAAGGCAAAAACACCAGTGGGTGGAGGCAGTGCGAGCAGAAGCGTCAGCATGTGCAAAGGCCCAGAGTGAAAGCACTAGTCTGGGAAAGCCTACACTATTCCCTTTCACACTGAGCATGGGTAAAACTTGCTAAGGACACAGCTACCTGCCTTTACCAAGGCATGGAACTCCGCTTTCAAACACAAAGAAGCTTGCCCTGGTTTAGGAAAGGCTCATAGACTCAGAGCCCTTTAGAGCAGAAGAGATTTTACTAGTCCCACCAGGTGAGGGTTCCTTCCATGGGGGCTATTGCACAAACCTTTTTAGTAGTTAAAACATTTAAATGTACCATTAGCCCATGTAGTACTTAATCTGAAGAGTCAGAATTTCTCTGGGCTTCACACAAGCTTTAAAGGCCAGACTAAAGTCACTAATCTGCTCCTCCATCCAAGATGCCATGATAACCTATAACCATGGCAAGAGTGCTTCGCATTCTTCAGTACCTGCTGCAAACAGCACTATCCGGAATCACAGTGCAGTTCCTCTTCAAACTAACCTCCGGTGCTGCAGCTCCGATTTGTGAGACAGTCTGAACTCTGAGAAACAAGGTTAGCTACAGGATTCTTAGACAATACACAATTTACTCTGACATTCTGCATGCTGAATTAATATGATGAACTCTCAGAGGACTGACATTCTAACAATAAACAATAATTCATACAGCATTTAAAAAAACATGCTCAAACCTGTACTAAGCAATACAAGCACAGCACTGTGGATCTACTTTCAAGAGAGGATGGCTGCTCCTACTCATGATGGCAAGTAATTTTGGTGTTACATTTGTACAACGGCTTCATCCAAGAAACATATCAAAATAAGCCAGACTGTGATTTACTTGATCACTTGTACAGAAAGCAGAAAAGGAGCAAAATCATTCATTGGTTTCAGAAACCAAGTCGAATTTCTCACTATAAGAGAAAGTCTGCAGTGCCAGAAACACAGACCAGCAGGAATCATAAAATATCATTTAAAAGGCACACTTTACTGAGGACTTCAAATGAATGTCAAGTAGCTTAGAAAATCAGACCAATAAAGATGAACAGCCCATAGTGTCTGGGCAAAAGCAGTGAACTTGTCTCCCTATTATACAAGCAAAGATTTAAAAGAAAAATAACCTTAGTTCAGTGATCGAGAGTTACCATGAGGCCCAAGTCTGCAGGTGCCAGTTTATGAAGGAGAGAAATCAGAGTTCTACAGATTTCTCAAATTCTTTATTATAGTCTTATGTAAGTGGTAAGTATCTGACTGGTGGACAAGTAAAACAAACAAAACAGTTAAGTGAGTCCAAACGCAGCCAACTCAAAACCACTTCCAAACAGGCAAAGTTCCAGCAACTTCTATATGACAATCCGGATAGCTCCTGCATTTTTAATATTTGTATAAGAGATACAGAGACTACTGAATTTTAGATGGAGGGCAAAACAGAAACTAAACTAGACAGCTCTAATGTTTCAGAATGCTATCATCAAGTGTATCTGAGCCAAAGGCCACTGCCAGGTTTGTCTAGCAAAAAGACTGAGTCATAACTAAAATCAATGATAAAAATCTAAATAAAACATTGCATGTCCTAGATTATTTCCACTAAAGATACTATCTTTCCAGGTGCCCTGGTATATGCCTTTTAACCCTAGCACTTGGGAGGCAGATGCAGGACTCTAACTCTCTTGAGTTAGAGTCTAGTCTGTTCTAAATACTGGGTTTCAAAAAGATACTATCTTACCTACAGTAAATTATTTTAAGGACTCAAAAACCTTTCCAAAGCAGAAAATATCAATACAATGTTGACAAATTCAGAAAAAATGAAAAAAATATATATAATTTCAAATACTCTGGGCTGGGAACCTGCTGGGAAGAACGCAGAATAAACAAAATCCTAGTCCCATGCTGAAGTATATTCTGCTGAAGGTTAGGTGCAAAGGCTGGCGTTCTAGTGACCTGAATGACTTGAATCTGGCTTCCCAGGCAAGTTACTTAACATTCCTGAACCTCAATATTCTCAGTACGAGTGAAGAGATAAAAATAGGATTTATCTCACAGGACTGGCAGAAGCTAAATATCACAAAACAGAATTCAACTCTCAGGGAACCCTTGATTTTGACCATAATTTCTGTTCATCTGATTATGGTTACGGTTAGTTGTAGTCAAAGAGGAGCCCCACTATGCACAATGTTACTTCACAGTTTATGACAGAGCAAACCACTAGAGCTTCAATCTGTAGAAAGTCTGAGCTGTCATATTAATCAGTATGAGTGACAGCAGTGCGGCTCCTGATTCAAGGACCTTGCCCTTTCCACGGGGCAAGAAACTGCCCTTCAATCACCACCACCCTGTCTTCTCTGGCTGTTTAGTAGTTTTCAGTCTAACATCCACCCAGGACACTGATCTCATCACAAGTCTCCTAAAAGTACTGTCAAAAAGAAACCATCAAGCTGGGTGTAGTGACACAGGCCTATAATCTGGTGCCCAGGAGGCTTGGAGGATTACAATTCCCAGACTAGCAGAGGCTACAAAGTAAGTTTGAGGTCAACCTGGTCTGTACAAACAGGAGCAGCAAAGTCATTAACTGCTCCACCCTAGCTATGCTCCAACCCACAGCTCCAGCACAGCAGCCACCCTAGAGGAATAGCAGGGTTCTGCTTACTCAACACAGGCCTACCTGGCCTGGACATGGAACTTTCTTAAGGTCTTCACACACACAGGTCAGGAAAACCATCTGCTGTCTTCCAGTTGCACCACCAGTGCCTCCTCCCCACAGCATTACAGAAAGACTTTCTCTGCCTCTCCCAAGACCCCATCACTTTGTTTAGACCTGGGTAACATTCTGCTGAGAGCACAGCAAGAAACTATAAAGCTGCTGGATTCTAGCCAAAAGAATGGCATAGTATAAATACAAAACTTGCATTTTCCCCTGTCAACAAGTCAGAATTACAGCTTTTCTCTATGCCATTCCTGTCACGCAGAATCACTTATTTCTAACTATAGCAGCGATTCCGGGAACACCCCACAACAGTAAATGCCGCTTCATTTACAATAAACTTCTAGGGATGAGCAAATGATCAATGCCAAGTCAATCGGTCAACTCTGCTTTGTTCTCAAAGAAGCTGCTTTAGCCAAAGAGGAGGTCTCTGACAGAGCAAACAGTACTTTGTTTAATTAAAGTCAGTGTCTTCCTAAAAGCTACACTGCATCAAGATGCTGTGCAGCTCGATTTTGCTATACTTTCCCTTCTTTTAAACTAATTACCATTAATGTATCTATAATGTTATTAAAGAGGCCATGATAAGATTTAGAGAAGCCATCTCCACGGCCCTCCTTGGGGTTAAAACTATGGTGGTAGAAGTGGATACTCAGAAGGGGGAGGCAGGGCCAGGCTTAGCAGCACAGCCTGTCATCCCAGCACTTAGGAAGAAGAGGCAGAAGAACCATGAGGTTGAAGGCAGCCAGAGCTACAAGGCAAGTTCCAAGCTAGCCTGGACTACATAATGAGGCTGTGTCTCTAAATGGTGCTGGGGGGAGGGGTGGAAGGGAGATGAAGGACAGACCTTGTCTTGCAGTCAGCACTTCTTAGACACTTATCTAAAGTACTTGTGAAGCACCTGCACCATAACAATAAAACCTAGCATTTATTTACACATTTTGTCCTTAAAAAAAGGCTTTCAAATCTTTGAAAATATTGAGGATTCACAGTTCCTTCCACAGATGAAAAGACCTGGCTTAGGATATTCCCATGATCAACTGCCAGTGAGTGGCACAACTCCTTGTCCAGTGCCCTTGGCTGGATCCCTTCTAAAAAAGATGCAGGCTGCGAGAGATCCAAAGACAAAACAGGGAACAGAGCATGTTCACCAAAACCTTGAGGCCGACTTCCAGCTGTTAGGACAAATGGAAGCCTCGGCATCTGGAGGAGCACTTGGTAGGATGCCAAGAACTGGCAATAAGGAGTGTGCAGTCAAGAAGGCATAGTGTGAGGCTTGGGCTTGGAAGCCATCAGGGAAAGGAGCGGCTCCCAGCTCGGAGAAATCAAAACTGAGAAGATGGATAGGTATACAACAGTTCTAGAAAAGAGCCAGAAGGAAGGAAAGGATATCCAGTATGGTATTAGCTTGTGCTTGGACCAGGAGAATGGAGACGGAGCACACAGGAAAAAACTGGAAAGAGTAGATATTACAGAAAGGTAGGGAAGGGTGCAAAAACCTCTTCGCAGCCTGTCCCAGTAAGACCAATGGCCAGGTATTGCCTAGTCTAGAGCAAGCCTTCTAGGATCTCAAGACTCAAGTTCTGCAAAGTAAAAAGATAGTGGATGGGCTCTCTACAAATGGAAGTGTCTGCTGCATAAGCAACAGGACCTCTGTTCAGATTTCCAGCACCCATGTAACAGCATGGCAAAGCAGAGCTGCAGCACAAGCACAGGAGGAGTGCAGAGAGGCGAAACCATGATGCTCACTGGCCAGCCTAGGTAAAACGATGCCTGAAGTTGACCTCTGGACTACACACACATGTACATGTACATACAAATGAACAAGTATATACATGGGGGATGGTAAAGCAACTATGGGAAAGTATACTGTGCCACAAGTTGACAAATTTTGACTAATGTTATTTCAACAATGTCATGAAAGTAAGAACACAGAACCTTGCTTGCTGGCACAGCACTTGGCAATGCCTGAAGGAAACCACGCTTTAACGACTTGGCATTCTCAGGTACAAACCTGTCACTTCTCAGTAGGTAGGGTGAGAATGAGGGTGAGGGGAAGACCCCACTGCTGGCACCACCGCCATGGCTCATCAACACCACCAGGTGGGCACTCTGCTTCCTGCACAGTTCCCCGAACACTCAGTACCCGGAAGGAGAAAGAACACCTCAGCCCTGCAGCCTCATGGAAGACCAACTACGAGACCACGCAAGCAATGTGGACAGATCAGGAGCTGGAAGAGCCCCCAGCACAACATCTACTCAGTCTGTAATCTAAAGTAAGTTGATTACTGCCTCAAAATAGATTTAAAAAAAAAAAAAAAGGCAAGGAAAATGAAAGAAAAAAATTTCCCTCTAGGGACCCCAGCATTTCTCAGTAAGAAATTATCGTCAATATTTATAGTTACAATTTTTTTCTTCTTCCAGGCTAGAGATTAAACCCAGGGTTCCACCCAGTCAAAGCAAACACATTCCACCACTGAGACCCACATTCAGGTCTTAAACTGCAAGCAGAGTTCTGAGCAGATGGCACTGGTGCCATATGGAATACACTCAAGCCTCCAGCTGACTCCAGCAGCAGGTGGAGCAGAGACCACCCTTCTCTCCCCTACTCCAGACCCATTTCCTGCAGTACAGCCGCACGTTCGCTCTTTAGGGACTATGTGTGCAGTGAGAATGCAATTCAAAAATGCAAAAGGGAAATAACGAAGTCTTACCCTCAGTGGGTGCCATTCATTAATTTCAATGCTACTCTATTTTTTCCATCTAATACTCTTTTAAAGTGTTAAAGATTGAAAGTAGATTTCACATTGCACTAAGAAACAGGGATCTACAGTTTGCAAATCACTAGTATAAAATACTCAACAAAATTACCCAGAATAATTTTTCCCTATTTCCATCTTTATTTAATATGTGCATCTGCCCAGCTGAGCATAAAACAGCAAGCCACACTTCCTCTGAGGCTCACCTGATTGTTCTTTACCCACAATATGAAGCTAATGACATTGCAACATAACCTTCTGGGTGGGGCTTGGCCACAAGAGAACTCCGTCTTCACTAGTGTCCCCTCCTAGATAGTTACCGATAGTTACCAACTAGGGTCAACCATGATTCCACAGAGCACTAGAAACTACATCTCAAAGCATGGAGAGCCATTTTAAGTTCTGCCAGTTACCCCTACCCTTACCCATGGTGTATTTGCACAGACCCAGGCTCTACTTGTAAGGTCACACTTCCCAGTGAGTCTTCACAGAACCTGACAAGCTCAAACTCCACGTTCGTTACTTTGCATCTGGTCAAAACATTGACCATATTTCCATTGAAAATGGGAGGGAAGTCTAGTGTGAGGCTAGTCAACAGGAGCTATGAGTGAGTTTTGAGTTCTGGATGGCAAGTGGTATCATAATTAGAAGTCATTAATTATTTCTTACCAACTAACTAGAAAAGGTACCCAGAGGCATCTGTCCTTCAGCAAGAAAAACATTTTCCACTTTGTATATAAAACTAACTTATGAGACACTTGAGGCCTTGTGGTGAGGTTCCACATAGGTCGACAGCATGCCTACATCCATCACTCTTGTCAAAAACCTTTGTCTATCTAATAGACAACCCTTCGATTGACTGGCCATTCCACTTTTTCTGTTTTTTTGGTTGAGGGTGAAGGACAGGGCAGGAAAATGATACAAACTCCAGCAACAGTGTGTCTGCTCTGTACTTTCTATGGAATAAAAGTGTAAAAAGAGGAAGAAGATGGGCAGTTTGCTAAGAACACTCAGTTATTAGTAGAAGAAAACATTATGGTAGGGTGTAAATGCCTAACTGGGTTAATACAGCTAGGAGAAATAACTCACTGACTCCTGTACCTCTTTAAGTAACACAAATACAAAAGTCATCACATAAAGTCTGCATGCAACTTAGTGGGAACAGAACATAGTAAGATAGTCATCGAAGCCACACCTCTGAATGAGGCAAGGTGACAGATTGCCAAATGTAGAACACACCTGACCAAGACAAAAGAACATGCTGTCAGTGAGCACAGATGGTGCTAACAGTCAAACCCAAAAGATTCTGAGGGGAACCAGCATGGGGAATTTGGTCAGGACAAGAAGAACCTTAACAGCTAGGTTCACGCAGCTTTCAATTTTCTGCAACTGAACTTATCTCCTGCAAGTAAGGATAATCCTAAGTATTTAGTTTGTTAGTTTTTAAAAAAAAAAATTCTGTAGAAGATAAATAGAGATGATAGATAGGTAAGTGTTAGACAGATAACAGATATATATGGCAGACAGATATGTCTGGCAAAACACCTGGCCCACAGAAAGAATGCAATGCTCTGACCACTGCAAAGGTAGTAGATGGAACATGAATGGAGCCTTTAGGGATGGGATCATATAAGCATTGTGAGAATACAAGCTAATTATGGGAAATACTCCAAACAAGAAAAACAGGAGGAGAACAAGAAGACAGAACAGTACAGTATAAAGCCCCAACTGAGGCTGAACAGAAGTATACAGAGAGCAGACAGAACTAAGGGAGAAGGCTGGCCCAGGCTACAGGGGAACCCAAGTGACCACTGAGGAAATTGGCCTTTCCGTTACAGATCCATCTCCTGAGAACAAGCAACCCCCTTCAGCATATGCAAACCCCATATGTATGCGTGTGCTGTGTGAAGACAGAGACTCAGAAGATAATAGAAAAAGTACATGCACAGGATGCTTGAAAATTAATTGATGAAAATGACATGCTTCTTTCCAAGTATCACTTCAACAGATGCATGGACAACTACCATGGCTGAGAACCCCCACCCACCCACACCTGGCACCAAGCACAGAGTGGATATCCAGAGACAACAAAAGTGAGCTCAGCAAATAACCTCAAATAACCGTTTATGCATTTCACTCACACTGTGCACGCACATACACCCACACCCACACACAGGAACACACGCAGGCATGCACACACGCATGCACAAAACATTTGGTTGGATAAAATAAAATGAGAAGCTAAAGGTTTTCTGTGAGTCAAGTATAAACGTAAATGAGTCAGAACTTTCCCACAGCTTTGGTCCTGGCTGAAGAGCAGGGCTGGGGCTGGACTGACAGACAGTCTAAGAAATGAGCATTCCACAGCTGGTGACTCAACCTCCTCTGCAGGATCAGAGGCTGCTCCTAGGAGTCAGTGGAATTATTTTTATAACAAGTTCTTCTAACAGAGTCAGAAGTCAGAGGACAGGAAGACATCTCCTACTCAGGAGTGCTGCTTACACAGACCTAACCTTCTTACCCAGAATTCAATGCTCCGATAACAAACTGATATGCAATCTTTTCAGATCACTGAATATGGCTGTGTGTACAAAACTTATGTTGAGTGACATTTTCTCTACCTTTGATGACTCAGAATCCCTCTCAGACCTTCTCAGGTTTTAACCTTGGAATCTGACCAATTTCAGTTGGGCAGCACTGGAGAGAGTGGAGTTACAACTTATAGAGCTTTCACAGCCATACACTACCCTATCGTTCAGTCTCCAGGAGCATGTAAGAGGTTTCATTACCTTACCAGGCAGGCTCTCTGGTGAGTGCCCAGCCAGGTGTGATGATTTCCGAATCCTCATTGAAGCAGTATTCCACATAATCCAGCTGTGTACAGAATTGGTAAATGTGTGCTCCAAACCCAGGCCCCTAAATGAAATCTCAGAACTTCCATGATGCCACCAAAATAAATCCTAATAAAGGCACGTCTACTTCTGAGTGTTTCTCCAAGAGACTATCAAAGAGCAAAGTCAGCTCAACTGTTTGTGTCTACAGACAAACACAAAAATCATACTGAGTCTTGAACATAGGGCCTCAGAAATACTAAACAAGTACTCTACCACTGAGCTGCATTAGTCAGTCCTCCCTCCCCTTAAAAAAGTTTCTATCTTGAGACACGATTTCACTAAGTTGCCAGGCTTTGAAGAGATAGAAACAGTAAGTGTCTATCAGCAGATAACCAGGAGATGGGTAGATAAACAGGATTGATATGCATATAGTTGAATTATTAACCCATGCAAAATATTAAAATTCAGGTAACATGCTACAAAATCATGGAGGCTAAGTGAAATGAGTCCAATATTAGACAACGCTACTTAAATTATCTAGAGTAGTCAAATTCAGAGCCAAGTGTTGGGGTAACCATGGGGTTTGGGCAGTGGGGAATGAAGGCTGACTCCTTGATGATGAAGTAATTCTAGAAGAGTTACATGGCTTAATACCAATGAATTAGACACCTAAATGTACAACCTACAGTGTTTAAATCCATAATTTTATGTTTGCCTTGGTACACACAAAAAGTACTACAGGAATATGCCCCACCCCACCCACTGGTGTGGAAATCCATTCCAAAAAGACCAGTTCTTTGAGTAGGCATGATGCATCCACCGGGTTCATCTATGGTCTACAGTCTCACCATTCAAGTTGGCAGCACCCCGTTCTAGGCTGCAGATCTCAGAAGGGATTAAGAAAAAAGGCAAAGATCAGCAGCTAGCATCCAGGAAAGAAGTTGCCACCAAGCATTCCTTTTGACGTCATGTTGGCCAGACTTACTTGCGTGGCCTCATCTTGGTGCCATCATTACTGAGAACATCCTTGTTCTAGAGCTAAAGATTTCTGTTGAAGAAGGGGAATCTAAGCAGTGGCAGGACAGTCTCTGTGATCCCACCTAGCTGGAATGGTAAACTCAGCATCCTTCCTTCTCCCAGACTGCCACTTCTTTTTCCCCCATCATCATTTCAATGTTCTTAACATCTCTCTTTATCTTAATATAATATACCATAATAAAAAAAAGCTATCTAGGTTTAATGATTTATGCCAGGAGGCTGAAGCAAGTGGCTCACGAGTTTGAGGCCAGCTTTTCACATGAATGGGATGACAAAAGGACCAAGGCACGATGGGGTCAGAAAGCCTCATGCACGGTTTAGAGTCACGCAAGTGGATCCTAGTTGTGGCTTTCCATTCACAAGTTATATCAATGTGGACACGTCCCCTAAGTATACAAGCCTCCACTCCTTTGTCTATAAAACAAAAACAACATTAGCTTGTTCATGTTGGTTGTATTAAAAGCCACTGGTAGAGAAAAGAGGACCGTATGGTAACCCTAACTGACACTTCTTGTGAAAGTTATTTAACGCAGCCCACTTTTGTTCTAGTCTGCACACCTGACTTGGAGCAAAGATCTTGCCCAGTAGCGATCCCACAGATGATTATGATTCGAACTCTCATCTGTGTTTGCTTCACGATACATCCCGGTTTCCTGGGAAAGTTCCTTGAGAGCACAGACAAGATCATTTTTACTTTACCACCTGCAAGCACAGTTGACTGGCCCCATGTCCTAAATCCCTGAGGTATATATTTATTCAACATTTACTGAAATGATTTTACATGGTGGGCACTAAACTAGATACAAAAAGAGTAAGAAAGATAAAGCCTCTCATATGGAAAAAGACTTTTTAAAGGTTGGCTTAATTAGTGAATCAGAGCCAGAAAATGTCATAGCTATTGGTGACATTAGTGACTAATTCATTCTACCTACTCATATTACAAATAAGGACAAGGACCATAAAAAATAAAATATCAAGCTTAATTTACATGCAATGGCTTAAAAAAAGAGTCATCCCAAGCCAGGTTTTCTGGAACTCTTTGTGCTTCCATGCAGTGGTGACTGTCCTGGGGCACAGCACTCAAAAAAAGGACAAGAGGAATCCATAGTGAAATAAATAAAAATAAATAATAAAAAAAACCTAATGGGTTAAACAGAGTTAAATAATTCTTAACAGCAAGAGTCACAAGCATTTGACATCACATGGATGTGAGTGTTCAACTTCTACCAAATTCTTTCTCAAGAGACCTCTCTTCTGAAACTGGAGGATTGAGACAAGAGTCTCATTCTTTAACATAGACTGGCTTTTAATCAAACTTCCAACCCTCCTGCCTCAGCCTCAGCTTCCTGAGAACTAGGACCACAGGTGTGTGCCACAATGCTAGGGACCTCTTTTTTTTTTTTTTTTTTTTTTGATGGATTGTGTAGTTAAAAGGCTTTCCATCAGATGACCTCTGTACCCTCTTGCATTTAAATTCCTAAAGTTCATCAGAGATACCACCTTGGAGGGCCTTATTTCTTGGGTAAATGAAAATAATCCAGATTTCCAGAGATGACATTCATCATCTCTTTCCTCTCCCCTAGCCTGTACTTGTTTACATAACACATCCTAAAATGATACAGACAGAAGCAGGAGGTCAAATGTAATATTTCAATACTATCAGAGCAGACTTCAAAAGCAGGCAAAATGGAAGTTTTTGTAGTTACTTCTCGTAAGTGTTCTAGAAACAAATGCCTGGGGAAAGTTACATTTATCTGTTACTCAGTAATCCAACTCCTTGGGACAAATCTTTGAAGTTATGCCGAGAGCAGGTGGGCATACCGGTTCAAGGAAAGAGACACTAAGTGCCTAGGGAATGGGGACCTTCCCAAAGGCCCTCCCAAATGATCTCAGCTTCCATTAGCATAGACCTTAGTTTTCTCCTTCAGCCCTACTTGATTTTCCTGTCTCTACCCCTATCTCTCTACAACTCTTGTCTTTCACCACAGGATTGGCTGGGTTATATAGCACGCTGGCAGTGAGCCACAGCGTCTTCCCAGAACAGAGCCCACTTTTCAGGAAACCCCACCTGGTGTCCAGAGCCAGAGGATGGTAGAGAGGGGAAGAGCAGAGTGGAGAAATGGCAAGTTCTAGTAGCTTACGGGGATTTGGGAGATTCAGCATGCATCTGTTCGCAAAAACATGCTACCAACTACATGCAAGTCATAATTAGTACACATACAGTTTGCAAATGTATTTATCTTCATGTACATTTTCTTGAGTACAACAGTCTTGCTCATGGTGATAAAAATTCCCAGATCCCTCTGCATTACATTTTCTTAGACTAAAATACGATCATATTGAAAGCGTACAGCACTGTATAGTACGACACTGTTACATTTTCCAACCTTCCCATTCTCCACCCACTTTCCTCAACACTGAACAAAGTACATACTGAAAACTGCTGCTACTTACCAAACTACAGCTCTCACACAGTATCACAAAACAGATTCAGAAAAAAACTTCAAGCGGAAAAATCATTTCTATACACAGCCTTCCTGTCTTTATGGATACAACTTAGCAAGAAACAGGTCATGTGAGAACTCACCTGTGATCTCCCCTTTGACAACTGTTACATGCTGAAGGGGAGAAAAGTCATGTTCTGGTGTCTCGTGTTCAGTCAAGTGTTCAAGCGGGAGCCTCCCCTCTTCCCATTCCCAGACACTGGTGGCCTAAGGCTCAGACTTGCGCCCTCACCTTTTCTCTATCTGCACTGACAACCAAGCCATCACACCCAGCTTGATGATGTAAAGACTACTTCTCTCAACATTCTGATCTCAAATCCAACCACCTTTTTAACATCTCTGCCTAGCGCTCACACCAACACCACCACTGCTTCCCCCCTTACCCGCAGTCACCATCTCAAACACCAGTGTTCACCACATTATTTAAGCAAACTCCCAAAGGTCAGTCTTGACACAGCTATGTCGCCATGTCCCATGTATGAACTGTTATTAATTCTATCAGTATAAGCTTCAAAATGTGTCCTGCAGTCAACAAGTCTCACCACTACACGGACTAAGTATCCTCAGTCACCATAGTCTCAGCAGAAGCACCAAAATGGCAGGAGCTGTGATGATCTGGCTGGCAAAGTGCTTGGCAAATTATGAATGAATTCTCAATAAACAGCAAATGGGGATGACTGTGTGAACACTGACTCAGAATAGACAACAGAAAGTTTTGGTCCTGAACCCAGAGCTCTGCTTCTACTATGCAGGCTGCCTCTTGAACTTTGAAAGAGAAGGGTACAGACTGCTCCTTTCTTTCATTCTTGTGCTTGTGTTTTCCTTTACCACCCTGTTAAGGTGACAAACTCAAATGCTTTCTTCTGTTAAGTCTTCTGCTCTGGCCAAGAGGAAATGCTGCAAAGGAGTTGGACATCCATGGGACAAGTATATCAGCCTCCCCAGTAAACCTTTACAACCAGGTTTGTCTGGGAAAATTTTTCTTTTCAAAAGCAATCTAATTCTTAGGTTTATTTATTTTTATTTTATATGTGTGAGTATTTGCCCACATCAGATTCTGCATTATGTGTGTGCCCAGAGCCTGAGGAGATCAGAAGAAGGTATTGTATCTTCTGGAACTGGAATTACAGACAGTTGTGAGACTCCAAGTGGGTGCTGGGAGTCAAACTTGGGTTCGCTGCAAGAGCTGCAAATGCTCTTAACTTTTGAGCCACATCTCCAGCTCCAGGGGAAATTTTATTTTAAAGAAAGAGAGATTAGAAAGCTGAAGAGGTTGTTCAATAGTTAAGCACAATTGCTGTGTAATCATGAGTACCAGACTTCAGGTTCCAGCATACGCATAAGAAACTGGCCATCCTGCATATGCCTATAAACCCAGCTTCAAGGTAGTCAGAGACAGAAAGTTTATGATGCTTGCTTGCTTCTAGCTTATCCCAGAAAATGTGAGCCCCAGGTTCAGGGAGAGATCCTGCCTCAATAAAACAGGCAGAGAGTGATAGAGGGGGGATATCTGACTCTCTTCTGGTCTCCACACATGTACATATACACAGACACAAATAGATAAATAAATCTTGGGGGGTGAGGAGGGTTAGATTAATTGTAGTGACCAATGGCTGTAGCTGCAGCACTTGAAAGGCAAAAACAAGTGGATTTCCATTCCAGCGTGGGTGATACAGTAAGTTCCAGGCTAGCCTATTTCACAAAACCAGAGACAAACTAGAGACAGACTAACACTGATTGGCACATAGGGGCCAGTTCATCCTAGGAGCAGGTGTTTTAGAGGCAGAGACACATGTACCCATTGTATAAAAATGTCTTCACGCGCCAGGCAGTGGTGGCGCACGCCTTTAATCCCAGCACTCAGGAGGCAGAGGCAGGCGGATTTCTGAGTTCGAGGCCAGCCTGGTCTACAGAGTGAGTTCCAGGACAGCCAGGGCTACACAGAGAAACCTTGTCTCGAAAATACAAAAAAAAAAAAAAAAATGTCTTCATGCATTCCTGCAGGTGTTCTCTAAAAAGGAACAACGACCAGAAAGTGAAAAGGCTAAGTTCTATAGGAAAGAATCACACTGCTGTAGTGTCATGAACCTGTCAGCTCTCATCCGGAGTTAGGAAATAGCCAAGGTGCTAAAATTACAAGATCTATCACAGTGTCTTCTCTCCAAATTCTTCACTTTCAAATGCAATGTGAACATACATGTAAAGTGTGTTAGAAAACACTCCCAGCCCTGTCATGTTGAAGGCTTTTTGATTTTAGAGAATTGGACTCCTGAAAAAGACAGTTACTTCTAAGTGAAATCAAATATAAAAGTCACACACACACACACACACACACACACACACACACACACACGATTCTTTATTGAAAGATGCTTTTAATAAAGAATCATGCCAGGGGTAAGGACTACAAAAGAAGCTAGCAAGATTCTGCTCACACCAACATCATATTGACTGATTTATATAGAATTATGAAGCTTACTTCATGATTCTCATTAGCCTAAATCCCTCTTGTTTTGTTTTTTGTTTTGTTTTTCAAGACAGGGTTTCTCTGTGTAGCCCTGGCTATCTTAGATTTTTCTCAGCTGGAACCTGAAACCTGCTCAGAAGAATCTGGCACTTATCATCTATCCACAGATGGCGTGGGTAAAGAAAGGATCATGGTAATGGAGTCTATTGATCCCCTAACCGAGAGAGCAGTGCAGGAACTTCAAACATGCCTGTCTTCTCTAAGGAGTACTGGGATGGGGAAGGGTCAAGTTAAGTACTGTTCCGGTCAAAATTTAAACGTACTAATCCACAGTTCTTACCAATTCTGACTGTAAAACCATCACTAGGCCAAATAGAGGGCACGTGTTTCCTGTCTTCAATCTCATGTCACTGACCCTCTCAAAATGGCACTTGCATTTGGCTATAACCTTATTAATCTCAACATGACAGGGGTTATTCAACTAAATTACCATTTCTAGACACACTGTTCCTGTCTATAAATTCCACTGCTCAAGCTTTGAAGACAGTCAAGTTTCTATTCCATTAGTCTCACTCTGCAGATGTGGGCAAAAAGGATCATCAACTATGTTGTGCTTGAATTTGCACATTTGGATAAAATGGTTTGGAGTCCTATCTTACCTAGTCTCCATATTAGCAAGATGCTATTTGAATAATTTTAATTGGGCAAACTCTAAGTCTATTAAAAATGGAAGGATACATGCCAAGTCTTGTGCATACGTTCATAGCAAATATACACACATACATATACATACGCATGCTTTTTTAAAGTCAGCATTAAGTGCACACTGTATCTGTAAGTATGAACTCTATCCAGAGAAGTTGTGTGATTAGACACAGCTATTGTCTAGCCCAAAGGCAAACATGTACTGAATTCCCAGACAAAATTCCCAGACAAGATCACAGGCCTCAGGAAACCCTACCATCAAAAGCCTCACTTGAAAAGTTGCCATGCATATTCTTGATTAATTCTGAGGTCCCCAAAGTTTCTAATTTACATACTTCAAATAATTATATCAAAATAATGTCAAAACTACAATGCTCTCTTTATATCATATTTATAATTTAATATCTATCTTAACCTATAAGATTCTTTTAAAAAATCTATTAATTACACTTATTTATTTATTTATGGAAGGGTGCATGCCACAGTGTGCATGTAGAGATCAGCAGATCACTTGCTGGATTCAGTAATCTCTTTTACCGTTTGGATAGTGGGGATAAAACTTAAGCTTTGGTGCCAAGGTCCTTTATCTGCTGAAGAATCTTTGGGGCCTACTAATATTATACATTAGTTTATTAAAGTGACTTTAGTAAAACAAGAATAAATTTTTGTTTTTGTTTTTTGCTTTTTGAGACAGAGTTTCTCTGTGCAGTCTTGGCTGTCCTGGAACTCACTCTGTAGACCAGGCTGGCCTCAAACTCAGAAATCTGCCTGTCTGTGCCTCCTGAGTGCTGGGATTAAAGGGATGCCAAACTACCCAGCTACGAATATACTATTATAAAAAGCATCTAAGAACAACAAAATGTATAAGACCAAAAGTCAAGAATGGTGGAAAGTTACATGCAGGTTACAGCTTTCCAGAGACAGTAAAGATGGACCATGAATTTGGCTGAATTTCCCAAGTGTTGAAAAAAACTGTTCTGTCTGTCTGTTCGTCTATCTACCAATCTACCCACCCACCCATCCATCCATCCATCCATCCATCCATCCAGTGTGGGGTGCTGCTCTTAGAAGAATGTGAACATTTTCTGGTCTTAGTTCTGAAGAATATTTGTAAGAAGGAGAATACCTGAAATCTGATCTCTGGAGCTTCTGCTGACCTCTTCGCTGCTTGGAGATTTACAGAGCACTTAGAAATATCAATATTGGGCATTTAATAGTCAGGGCATCAGCATGAGATGAAAACTGTATCCCTGTTCTTAGTTTTCCTCCACAAAGCCATTCATTCCTCATTCCCCGGTACTTGCTCATGTGAGTATAAAGCTCACAATCCTGTTCCCCCACCACCACCATCTCCCCCTCCGTCTCTTCCTCTATGACTCTATCTCTGCCCCTCTCTTCTGCACTTGGCACTTACTTTCTTGGGAGACACACCAGCCAAAGTGGGCAATTAAAGGATCGATGGACCAGAGTCACATTAAATCAAGAAAACTATTCAAGAGCACAGAAACAATTCCCATCCACTCACCAATTTAGTTGGAGTGATGAGATGTACAAAAAATTGAAGAAAACTGGCAGAAGCCATCTAAGTAATACTGCTATATTTGGTAGAAAAATCTTCCTTTTGTGGCAATAATTATGAGAAGATAAAATTTTTCATTCATACTGAGATAGGACAGTTAAATGAGATTATCAGTATTGCAGCTGAGACTCTACCCATGTTTGCTGCCTCCCTTGCCAAATGCTATTATTAACTAATCTAATAATCTGATGACCCGATCAGCTCAGCAGCAATGACAGTAGACAGAATTTCTTTCTCTTTTACAATAGCATCAATCAGATTTTAAATTTCTAGAAAAAAAAAAATACTTTCCTAATGGCTTCAAATGAAAATAGATCTTGGTTTATATATTGATTTTTGTTGTCTGCTCTGAGGATTTTTATTTGTTTGATATGAGAGGGAGGGAGGGAGGGAGGGAGGGAGGGAGGGAGGGAGGGAGGGAGAGAGAGAGAGAGAGAGAGAGAGAGAGAGAGAGAGAGAAAAGAGAGTGTTAGAGTCTGAGATAGGGTCTACCAATGTAGCCCTGGCTAACCTACAACTCACTATGTAGATCAAGCTAGTCTCAAACTCATGAGTGATCTTCCTGCCTCATCCTTCCACTTTGTGCCAGGTTTACAGTCACGTGCCACCACACCAGCTACTCCTAAACATACATTTTGACTGCTTCTTTTTTCATAATTTTCCTTATTTTTCCTTCTAAATAATCTAAACATAGATTATGAAAGTTTTGAAAAACAGCACAAATGTAGATCCAGCCTAAAATTATAACTAATAAAATTAAATTTAGATAATTCAGGCTCTTCATTTTAGTGAATTTATAATAATTTACCTCTGTCTTCTGACTTCTAAAATAAAGATTACAACACTGTCAATTTTCCTTACATTAAATAGTAGATGATTAGTGATGTTTTATAGAATGGCTGACAATGGATGATCATCAAATCTAATAATCCTTCATACTCTCTTAGGAACATTTTTTAGAATTTTTAATGATTTATTTACTTTTATATCATGTGCTTTATTGTTTTGCCTGCATGTAAGCCTATGTGAGAGTGTTGGACCCCTTCAAGTTACAGACAGTTGTGAGCTGCCATATGGGTGCTGGAAAGTGAATCCAGATCCACTGAAAAAGCAAGCAGCAAGTACTCTTCACTACTAAGCCATCTCTCCAGCCCCATCTTAGGAATTTTTTAAAAAGATGTATTCCAATCCTTATTAATTACCTTATACCCACTAAATTAGGGTCTCTAAGGGTAGAAACTTGGCGGATACTTTATTAGCTCTCTAGGTAATTCTGAGGCTCAGCCCTTAATACTGAAATAAATCCAACCAGTTCAAACCTCTGAAGGCAGATATACAGGTAGCAGCTGTAGAGCAGCCACAATCATACCATCCTCTCTTCTGTGGTCCCCATGAGTTCTTCCTATTAATTTCCTTTTCCATCTTCTGAAAGGTCGAAGCATCTAGCACTGATAAGAAGCTAGGAACATGTGCTCAGCAATTATAAAGCAACAAGGCAGAGCCTGCTCAACATTCACCCCTGCATCTTCTGAACTAGTCTATGTCTAAAGCCTAAAACAACAAATAAAACTTTATAGACTGGGGGCTAGAAACATGACTCGGAGCTTGTAGGAGCTCTTGTTGCTTTTGCAAAGGACCTGGGTTCAATTCCCAAAGCCTACATACCTGTTGATGACCACCCATAACTCCAGTTCCAGGGGATCTGCACTGTCTTCTGACAGGGAAGCACTTGGTGCACATACATGCATGCAGGTGAAAACAAAAACAAAAAACCCACCATAGAATGGCTGGGTAATACCAGTCTAGCACTTACTGGACTCACTCTGCATGAAAGAGTTAGACCACAGCATTAGCACTGTGAAGTGGTCACCCCATCTACATTTTATGTTTTAAGAAAGGTTAAAGTAGTTTCCCAAGTTCATACTGCTAGGAAGTGGCAGACAAAAGAGATGAATCTATATCTCAAGCTCTTCTCTAAACATCTACCAAGTAACCTACAGTACCCCAAGTCCTTCTGCTTTCAGAAGGCTGGCCTCCACTCCAGCTGTCCATGGCAGCCGAAGAGTCTACTGGAGTCTCAACCGAAGAAGAACCAGAACACTCTTGGATTTTCTTTAGGCTGATAGAGAGTATAAGCATCAGGGAAAGGCAGCAGAGTTGGTTCCTAGAATAGAAACAGCTCTTTGTATGCAATGGACAGTCCTTCTGAAAAATGAAATCTTTAGCCTTTGAAGATGTAGAAAAAGTGATTGTTCCCACATGTAGTTTGGGACTTTCCTAATTGACCAATTAGTGAGAAACTGTTTCAAAAATAACCCTGCATCACAAGTATTTCCTACTTTTTAGCTATTCTACTGCACAAGGTAAAATCAGGCTTCCTCTCAGATATCCTGGATTAGTGCAGTGCCCATATAATGGAATACTTCAAAGTAAAGATGGTTGATAATATTGTTATGCTGGGAAATTAGGCTTAAAGTGGAATGCTTGCCCATGACAGATTTCAAAGCCAACAAAAGGGAAGTCAGTTGCCATGAGCTCACTTAACATTAGGGCTCAGTTTCATTCAAATAATTTTTATGTGCCTACCACATATGGATAGGTGATACTTAGTCTCAAACTGAAGTGCTATGGAAGCAGAATCAATCTTGTAATTCTAGATAAGAGTAGATTAGACAAAGTTCCACAGAGGAAAATATCATGGGGCTGATATGAACAGAAAAGTAATAGATATTAGACAGGAAAAAGAGATCAGATTGGAGATGGCATATTTCAGGCAGAAGTTAAGAGGATGGATGTAGAAGCACACATTCTGGAGCACAGAAAATCCCTCCGATCAAGTACAGAGCAGTGCACTAGAGTACATGGGGATGGTGGCCAGAAATAGAGGTAAAGCAGTGAGGAAGAGGCAGGCCAGGGCTGACACTCAATCATGCTGAAGAGACAGACTGTTACAATGAAGGTTGAAGGATGCCACTGAACAGTGCACTTAAGGAACCTCCATTTTCAGAGGTCATTTGGGAAGAGCAGCAGAGGGAAGGTAGAAGCAAACATAATGGTCCAAATAAGAAATGCTGATATCTAGTTGGCCGACAGAACTAGATGGTTATTGCTGTCTTCTGTACATGTCATAATTGTTGAGTACACAAACTCACAGCAACTTGGATCATCTGCAGAAAATCAAGCCAGGGAACATTCAAGCATGAATGGGGGAGGGGCTTATAAGGCCCCACCCCTAGCTGAAGAGCAATATTGGCAGTTGATGGCTGTTGATGAAGAAAAAGTCAACTTTCTTTGGTTTTTATAGTTCTTAGCAGGTTACCCATACTCCAGTAGACGGCCCTGCACCCAAGCACATTCAGATAGCACTAAGTGGACTCAGTAGGGTATAGAAAGAATTTAAATGATATGAAGGTGGGCAGGGAAGACACAGGGAAATGTGATGAAGAGGGATGCAGGGGAAGAAAGACAGGCTAGTGGAGCGCGGATATGATTGAGACACACTGTATATACATATGAAACTGTCAGAGAATAAGCAAAAATCTTTTTAAAGAAAGAAATTATGTGGGGCTGGAGAGAGATGGCTCAGCAGTTCAGAGCACGTGCTGTTCTTACAGAGAACCCCATGTTCTGTTCCCAGCTCTCACATGGTGGCTCACAACCATCAGTAACTCCAGGTTCTAGGAGATTCAACGCTCTCTTCTAATCTCTGCAAGCATCAAACATGCACATGGTACATATCCACACATGAAGGCAAAAACATTCATACACATAAAATAAATCCTTTTTACACATTTTTAAGAAATTAAGTGGAACCTAGCGTTTATGAATGCTCAGACATTGAGGCAGGCACTAGAAATTGAAAGATAAACATAATTCACTCAGTGCATTACAGAAAGTGAAGTCTACCTAAAGACAGGTAGGCAACAACTCTAGCACAGTAACCAGAGGTAGGGAGTAAAGGCTTAAGTTAAACAATGGAATGCTTCTGCTGTTAGACGCTTCAACAGCTGTGAGGGAGAACACTAATATAACTTTAGAAATCATAAAGTCCTGGACTAATCTAGAAATAACAGTTGGAAGAGAATAGACATTCTTAGGCAGAACCACTAAAGACTTAACAAAGGAAGAATATCTGCGTGGATATCTTTAAAACACAACTATAATAATTAAGTGGTCTTTTCTGAACACAAGATACTAAACAAGACCATAATCCCCTCTAGACTTTGAAGAAGCAAGCTGTATTCTATTAGAGACCAGCCTAAGTAACAAAAAAAAAAACAAAAACAAAAACAAAAAAACACCTCATGTAAGTTTGTATCCCACTTAGTAGCAGTTTATGTGATTCTTTAAGGCAGTTTTTTCACCTGTCTCTTCAGTAAAAACTGAAAATGACACATCTCTCCCTTATTTGTAGAGCTGAGAGTAAATGAATCAAGATCCCTGGTTTAAATGAGAGTAAACTCCAGTCTCCAATATTAGTCACTGAAATCCCACTAACACAGAAGTATTTATTCAAAGTATTTATGTAAAATAGAGTAAGGCTTTTTAAGTTATTATTTAAGGCTCAAACCCACAAATCGGTGATGGGGAGATGACAGGAGAGACTTCAGCTAGCATTGGAAACAAGAAAGTGGATGTGTGGGAAATGGACTCAGCCCACGAACACAGAAGTCCAGACTGACATTGGCAAAACAGAGGACCAAGCCAACCCTGAGCATCAAAGTGTCAGTTGGCGTGCATACCTGGAGTGCACTCACCAGAACACAGTAACAAGTAGAGAAGAAGCTGAGAAGAAACATCTAAGGAGAAAAATCCTGTTTCCAGCCTTCTGCCCTCACAAAGGTTTAGAGCAGCACTATCCCATATGCTTCTCCACGATAACAAACTGTTCTGTGCCTGTCCTGTCTAAAATGGTAGCCATCAGCCATAGGTGGCCACTGAGCACCAGAAGTGGGGCTGCTGGCTCAAAGAACTGACTTAGTGAATACTAATCACTTCAAAAATGAGATAAGGGTTGAGGGTGTCACTCAGTGGTGAAGCATATATTTAGCATGAACAAAGCCTTGAGTTTAACCATTAATACCAAAACAAACAAAGCTAAGAGGTTGTTATATGGCAGGTAGCTGTGACTAGAGGGTAATGGGTCTAGAGGCATATTTATTCTCTAGGAAGGATATAGAGACTAGAGATGCCAGGCAAGCCAGAGGGACTTCTAGCACTTCAAGCATCTGTACATAAACTCTGGGTACTGCAAACTACACCCTCATTACAGTCTCAAAGATGTGGCAGTCACTCCCCAACTCCAGAAACCGGAGTAATGGCACGTCTCACCAGAAGAGACCTTGGGACACTAACAGCTAATAGTTCAATCCAGTCACTCCAATGAAGTTCAAAGTTCAGAAGCCACAGCCACAAGCCCCACCCACCCTTAGCAAACAGCTAAAATAAGCAACTATCTGCAGAAGGCAGCCAATGCAGACACACAGAAAGGCAACTGTTTTGTTTTGTTTGTTTTTTTTTAAAAAAAAGGCTCTACACAGAGTGTGAAACTCTTCAAACAGATAAAAGAAAAATTGCCAAGAAGGAAAAGCAGTTTCTTAAGTGACATTTCAGAAAACAAAACAACCACTTTAAAAAAAAAAAATGGAAATGAAAAAGGCAGACTGAAAGGGGGCCTTTTGGAACTTTCTAAATTGATGTAATGTTCTGTTTTGTACACAACTCTCAAAACAGAGCGCAATCACTTTGGCTTGTACACTCTAGTGCACACTGGTTATACCTTAATTTTTACAAGCTTAACTAAAAAGTTTGGTCAAGGTTTAGCCTTGAACAGTTTGAAAAGAGACAAGAAAGGAATATAAAGAGGATCAGTCCAGAGGGTGACAAATCTGAGTTCCTAACTCAGACAAGAGACGATAGGAGGAAGAAAATCATTAGCAGAGCAAGCAAGAATGATTTCCCAGAACAGAAGTCCAAAAGTGGACAGCAGGAAAAGGCTGATACAAGAGAGGAAGACAGCCTGGCTCTGGGCTTTCCTGAGAATCACAGAACACTAGGGACAAGGTCTGTGATCTCCTGATGAAGAATAAAGCATGCTATATGCTGAAGATCAAAATGTTAAAATATTTAGAAGTCTTAAAACAGCGGCAGTGAAGAGAAGACGAGGACACCATCATCCAGGGCCCTTGAAATTTCCAAGGTAAAAATTCCCAACCTACAAGCTCATAATCAGTCAAATCACCAATTTTGGATAAAAGGGAGAGAATCAAGTAGTAGTTATGGAATATCTCAAAAAAAAAAAGTTGCAAAGAAGCTAATAATCAATCAGAGTCCACACAAGAAATGACCAAGCAAGAAGGGCTACAGGAATTTCAGGGTTACAGTAGAGAGCTCAGGATGGGGACTGTGGTAGCCATCTGCCATAACCAGTCCATATTAAGACTGTGGTACTCAAGACAGATGAAGATGGGGTCTGTGTTAGTCACAGCCCACCATAACCAGCCCACACTTCAGACAGTGGTGTTCAAGAGAGAAGAAGCCAAGCATGGTGGTACACATGCATTCCCAGAACTTGGGAGGCTGAGGCAGAGGACCAAGAATCATGGCCAGCCTAGGCTAAACAAGACTCTGTGAAAGAATGGGGTAAGGAGAATGTTTTCTTGAAAGCTGTCATCAACAAGATCCCTACAGACATGTGTCAGAGGCCCAAAGGTCTGGGTGGCTCTGGGCCACATTCTTAACTAAATAAGGCTTTTCTTTCTAATAGATTAGAGTTTCAGGACTCTAGTTCTCTCTCCATGTCTACTCTATGAAGAGCATCTTACAGAAGCACTCTGCTTTAGCCTATGGTGGAGAGTTGGACAAAGGCTAAGAAAAGCAGCCACGCTCCTTGACACCTTCTCCCACTCCAAACAGCTGTTTCTGTCCTGCAGACACTCTAACTCTGAAAAGCCCTGTTCCCATAGCTACCTCATTTAAAGGTTTCTACACGGAGTCTGATCAGATACAGGGGTACTGACTTTCATCAGGGGCATGAAGCTGTTCTAGGAGTCTCTATGGAGCAAGGGCACACAACCCATTCCTTACATACCCTGACTTGCACTTACTTAAGAAAGGAAACGACTGATGAAAAAGGTAGCTATTGCTGCTACCCCAGAGAAAATGTGATAGAGAGGGATACCTGGTGACTTCCTGACATACTAGCAACGTCCTTTTTCTAAATCTGACTGGTAGACATGTATTTTTCTTTAATTGTAGAGTTACACTTCAAGTAATCTTTTGTATGTTGACATAGTTTTCAAATTTTAAAAATCCCCTCCCAACTGAACATAGTAGCATAACTTTCAATTCTAGCACTGGGAAGGTTGGGGTGGGAGGCCTATGAATCCAAGGTCAGTTTGGGCTACATGGTGAGGGTCTGTCTCAAGCAAAATAGCATAAAAGCAAAGCCCTCTCCCAAAGGCATTAACAAGATGATATATTTAAAGCTCTGACCCTTACCCGGACAGCGGTGGCGCATGCCTTTAATCCCAGCACTCGGGAGGCAGAGGCAGGTGGATTCCTGAGTTCGAGGCCAGCCTGGTCTACAGAATGAGTTCCAGGACAGCCAGGGCTACACAGAGAAACCTTGTCTCAAAAAACCGGGAAGAAAAAAAAAAAGCTCTGACCCAATGGGATTGGTAAGTAGACAAACACCAACATCAATTACCTTGTCCTCTCCAGCTACAAAATACTGTGCATTCCCTTAAAGGTAGTTTCAAATAGTAGCAATCTTCTAAATTCTGACAAAGCAAGAATCCCCATTTGCCAGTTTGTCCTTATTCACAGTCAGTGTGTGGTTCCTGGGACAAACTGAGGACACAAAACAAAACACCATTACTTTTCCTAATGATGTTCCTCTTCCAGACTTCAACTGACTCCTAAGAAAATGGAGACAGGGTCTGACTAACATATTAGTCAGCATTAACTGTCTCAGAAGAGTTCTTACTGGGGTGCTCTTCCAGAGATGGGGGACATGGTGGAAAAGGGTGCTAGAGAGGCCTCCATGGTTAACAGGAAAGTTGCACCATGGGATCAAGAAGTCTCTCTCTCTGGAACCTGCAGCTTCTACCTCCAGCCACCATGAGATATTTTACTGTCATCCAAGCCTCCACCCTTGTCCTCACCGCCTCCAATAAGGCGGCTACCAGCAACAGCATCCAAATGAAGAACAATGACAGCATGGAGAGGCTGGAGACACTGTACAATTTGCAGACGATATCCTGGGAAATGTGCAGTTTTAGGAGATACAGAATGGATACAAACTGTCCACTGTAGCAGCAGATAAATCGCATGCTAAAAACCTGGCTGGCTGCCTTTGGAGCTGGACTTTGTAATCATGTGACCTTCTCCCAGCTAGCTATGATGAGCACAAAAAGCCAGTGCTTTACTACATGGATTATGTGACAAGTCTTGGCCAAGGTTCCCTTTAAAACGAGGCTGTTGTGTCTTCCTCCCTTTCAGTATCCCTGACCGATACTACACACTAACCATCTCATGTGAGAGGGCAGTGGAGCCTCTGAGGAAATGTCTGGAGGAGCTCCAGAAGCGCCTCAACTTTGTCACTGACAAAATGGCATCCACACCCTGGAGAACATTTTCTTCTCTAAGCATGATCTCCCCTCCCCTCATTGGCCAGAGAACTTTTCTTAAGGGTTCTTTTCATTTTTTCCTACGATTTTGGTGAGCATTCTTGACAGACAGTTAATTCACAATAAAGCTGAATATAGATAAACTGAAAGAAAGAAAAAGGAAGAAAGTAGGTAGCTCCATATGGAGAATTCATCGTGATATCTCCTTACTGAGCCAAGCAAAACTCTTTAGCAAAAGAGGTGTGCGATCAAGAATAATCCTTGAGAAGTGTTTCCAAGTTTGAAAAGGACTGAAGCAGGTTGTAAAGTATAATTTAAGTGTAACAGTGGTGGGGGGAAGTGTGAGGGGGTTCTTGTCCAGCACTGAATCTTGATGAGCTTGTCCCCTGGGCAAGGTGGATGTGCCCAAGGAGTTCTGACTTTGTCTATGCCTGTTGACTCTGTCTCTGGGTAGGTAAGACAAGCCCCCTGATCCTCAGTTTCCCTACTGGGAAATTAGTGGGTAGAAAATATAACAGTGACATTCCCTGAAGGTCAGCAGAAGTGCATTAGGAGCATTCTGATTTCTGAAGAACTGCCAGTGCAGCACACAGACCTGTCTCTTAACTTCCTGCTGGTAAGAAAATTAAGAGACATGATTTCAAATTAGGCACAGTTTTAGTTGTAAAAGCTTTTTATTAATGTTATACTTTAAAACAGTTAAATGTGTCCAGTAACCTTTAACCTGAAAATTTCTAAAGCCAAGGAAAATCATGTAAGCTGAACCTATGCCCACTCTGTCATGATTCCAATTTTTTAAAGTAACTCGTAAAATGTATATGACTCACACATCTGAATACAATGAGGCACTCCTTTATCATTTCATCTTCGGCTGCCAGGAATCCCACCTTATGGAGTGCCAAAGTTCTTAATAAGTATAGCTTGTTTCTGGCTAGACTCCAAGAAACCAGCCCAGGACTGCAGCAGGAAAGCTGCCGTCTGACTATAAGGCCCCAAGTTAAAAGTGTGCCTCCTTCACATCTCCATAAGCAGGTGGCTTAGACTTCAGACCCCTGAAAATACATTCCCTGCCCTTCCAGCCTATGTGACCCTTTGATATTTGTGAAGTACCTACACATCTATTAACTAAACTGATTCCCAGCAACCTGCTACAGTGCTTAGGAAGATGCTACTGTGCCGATGTTATACGGGAAGAGCCGAGGGTTCTAAGACTTTACATGATTTGTCTAGGAGTTAAGCAGCAGGCAAATGGTGAGGCCTGTCCACTTCCAACCAAATCAGTTTGTGATCTGAAAATAAGGTACAGCTCGGAGGCAGAGTGGTAAAACCTAGCTAACCTTTGGCATTTTTTTGTTATTTTACTAAGTTAAGGAGTTCAATCTTTCAAAAGCACATTGACTTCTCTGCCCTTTCCTTATCTCCTTTGTATCCTGGGCTGCTAGAGAGGCTTCCTTCAGCTAAACCAAGCTGACACAGTTGTGTAGGGGGCCTCACCACTGTAATCCCAGCACTTGGAAGATTGAGGTGGAAGAATTACAAGGTTCAAGCCATCATAGCTACACCATAAATTCAAAGCTAGTCTAGCCTACAATGTGAGTCCCTGCATCAAGAAACAAGCAAGGCCTGGGGTTAAGGGGTAGAGTGACTACTGTACAAGAATGGGGATCTGAGTTAAATCTCTAGTACCCACATTAAAAAGTCAGGCTTGGTAACAGTTCAGAAGTCGGATATGGAGACAGACAGATCACAAGGTTCCAGTGCAGCCAAGAAGATCACATAATTAGATTGAACATGCAGCAAGGGGCAGCACTACTCTAGCCTTCTCTCCAGAGGTAAACCCTGAGATACTCCAGTCTTCTGAAGAGACTTAGCTGGCAGCAGCCCCTTCACACACAAAAATTCCCTAAGCATCAAAAGGTGGTATGAGGTTCCTCATTTGGTTGGTTCTAAGAAAACACAATATAAAAACAAAACCTTACCACAAAATATTCTCCCCCCTTAGGTCCTCAAGAACAACTAACACGACTGTTCCTCTACAGGTGTAGTTGTCAACCTTCCTGATGCTGCCACTTTTGAATAGTTTCACTTGTGGTGACCTCCAACCATAAAATTATTTCGTTGCTAATTCCTAACTGTAATTTTGCAACTGTTTTGAATCGTAATGTAAACATCTGATATGCAGATGGTCTTTGGCATCCCCTGTGAGAGGGCCTTTTGACCCCCCACAGGTTGAAAACCACTAATGTACAGGCTCAAGGTATTTCTCACTGAATTGACCATTTCATTAGCAGCTACAACTTACAGTAGCTTGGAATATGGAAATTTACTATTTCCTTACCCTTAATTATACATAAAGAACAGGAATCCCCTGAAGGTTAATCCAGCCAAGTTTACAAGAAATCACAATGGGGGGATTTCCAAAGCCTCAGACAGAAGCAATAAAGGCTACTTATCTATTAATCTCAGTTTACAAACAATTTCACAGCTGACTAGTAACAAAGCTGAGAGATAGGAAGATCTCACCTCCCTCACTCTTCAAATACTCAGTATGAGGTAAGGCTTTCAGTAGCCATGCTAGTCAAACACTGTGAGTAGCTAAATTCCTAGTGGATCTGGAACCTTCTTGCCAGTCACTAAAACACAATCAGAAATCACTTGTCAAGCTTTAAAAACAAATCTGCCAGTCTTGGATCAGATGAGGTCTACCTTGTGATTTTCATAGAAAATTGTGAGTGAACAAGACAATCAAGAATATCATATCTAAGGAAAGAGGTTCAAGTGTTCACAAGTAGAAGGTGGCATCAATCAACCCTGGGTTAAAACTTACTCTGCCTCTTCTGGGCAGTGTGGCCGAGGGCACTTGAGTTGTGTGGACTCACATTCCCACATCTCTAATTCCCTCTCACCTAACTACTTCCGAAGACCACGCAGAGAGGAGACGGCCATCAGGCACCTCGTTACAAACACCTGTTAACTACTAGACGTGTAAATTTGGAATGCAAAACATTGCTTGAGCAGTGGGAGCAGGGACTCACGGTAGGCAACAGCTCCTTTACACTGTTCTACAGCCCTCCCTCCAGGCCCACCCCAACCCACCTACTCGTCCACCTACCCCTAGCAACTCCAGCCTGCAATGGCACACAGCATGATCAACATTTCATTAAACACGTTCCCACGTTAAGATCACCTGCAGCCGTTTAAAGCCTTGTGGAGAAAGGTTGGTTTTTTGTTTGTTTGTTTGTTTCTCTAAATTCTAAAGTAACACTCACCTGTATTATTTTAGCTCATTAGAGAGGGGTGTGGCTCTGCATAGAGAGCTTGCCTAGTATGTGCAAAGCACTGGGTTCCACCCTTACAAATGTCACTGTGTGGAACTGCAGAGATCTGAAAAGGTAAAACAGTGACTAGAGAAATAACAGAAACTAACTTATCAGACCACACACAAGCACTCCAGTCCTCTCGGAAGCGGCTCTGCTCAGCCACAAGATGACCGGTGCCACAAAGGAGAGTCTCTGGCTTGGGGTGCAGCGACTGAAGCATTGTGAGCACTTCACATCCATCCAGGTAAGCCTCGTTTCTAAACCTTTAAAACCATCAGCTAAGAACAACTCTTTGGTCAACTAAGTTGAGAGCCAAGTTCACCAAGGTCAGGACCTGAACTCTGCCCACCCACTTCTGAGCACGTGGCCAGGTCTAACCTGATCCAATCAGTACATTAGGCCGGTGAGTCCCAATGTTCCCTCAACTCCTGATTCTATTTTGTAATTGCCTCCCCTTTACTTCCCTGAAATGAAAATTAAATTTATGTAATATACATATCGCATATAATTTCAAGGAAATCAATAAAACTAACTATCCAGGAGAATTTAACAAAAAGTATTAAGAATATGTATTCCAACATGTAAGTATCTGCTCTGTCATGAGTACATTAGAAAGCATTCACTTTCAGCGACCGCAGAATAACCATAAGTATAATAGGAATAAGACAGGCAGATCCTGGCATATTCTTTTTGGTGACAAAAATACAACTATTTACAAAAATATTCAAGCAAAATAACATGAAATTGTATAGGAGTATATTCACTCACATATAGTCACATCCCTGGAATATTTAAGTAAATCAAAATGGTACAAAAATTGCTTTATATAAAATAGAATTAGACTCTGAAAAATGTAAGCAGGAATTTTTTCCTTCCAAGAATGTCTGAGGAGACATCTGACAGTCACTTAAGCTAATGGAAAGGCTTCCTTTCACAGGGATGCTCCATGTACACCATAGGATACATAGACATGCTCTCTCAGCACTCACACAGTATCTGGATCCTATCATCAGCATAACAAGACTTAGCAGAACAGTCACTGTGCCATCTGTGCACTGCAAGGAGGCCAAACAGAGTCTTGCTGCCAGAAAACTTCTTGCAGTAACTTACAACACTTGGTCCCTAAGTAGGTGTTCAGTAGGTCTGATAAACTGAGCCGTTCTTGCAAAGTCAGTACTCTCAAGCAAAAGGCAGGGGGCTTTTCTCAGATTAGGAAATAGAAGTGTTGACCTCTCACACTCAGAGACACACTACAGGCTGCTAGTATTCCTGCCCAATAATGAGCACCCAAGACCACGTCAGCAAATACACATGAAAGATAGGAGATGACAGGAGAACACAAAAGTCTGTGAAAGCAATGTAAATTCTCTGTATAAAACTATCACGGTGGATATGGTAAGGATACAGTACATGTCACTACATATTTGTCCAAGCACATGACTGTACACCCAGACTGAACTAGTAGCAACAGGGGACTTTAAATTATAATTTCATAATGAAACAAACAAAAGTATACTCTGTGACATGGTTTCTCTGAGCTTGAGAATGGCTTTAAAATCCATTCCAGAATAACTCTAATGAGCCCTGCCAACTGACTAGGCTTCCTAACCTCAATAATAAGGGAGAAGACAATCAGTAAATTCAAAGGGACTTCTGATGGGGATGTTTCTGATGCAGAGCTCTCTACCCTGGCATCCAGGAGTCCCCACTACCACCACCTGAGCACCTACTCTGCCTTGAGGCACACACTGCTACACACCTGACTCTCAAAATGACATGACAAGACACTAATTCCTACTTTGCAGGGGACTAAATGAGACCTAAATCCAAGGCTCATAGTCCAAAACTAAAAAAAAAGAGCCCAGATCTAGCTCCAAGCCTATACTACATGTCTGTAGGCACCTATAAAAATGCCTGTCTGATGGAGTAGTCAGAAAGGTTCCTTCTCCAGTATACTTTGCATGTGTGTAAACCCCACACAGAGAGCACATCAAATTTTAAAAATTAATTAATATTTTTTTAAAAAACCTGTTCTTTATCAGCCAGAAACATAGGACTTGAGAGAGCTCACAAATTAGGTCTTTAATTTAAGCTGTGTATACCATGCCCACAAGTGGCCTGATACATGAAAACAGAAGGCTGCACAAAAGTATCCAGGCATATTGATGCTGGCCCCAGCCTATCATCCTGCAGATGCTTTCTTTGTCCCCGCCTCCTAGATATCACCAGTAGCTTGTCCTCCACCACTGTGTCCCAGCTTCTCGGCACACTGGTATTTGTCCACCTATGGCCTGGCTCAGGAGAAGTGCCCTTCTCCTGAGAAGATTGATAAAATCTTCTGCTCCTCCCTCAAGTCTTCCCTTGTCCTCTCAAGCTGTTCCTAACTGCTCACGTGACAGAAAGAACCTACTTTTGGAGCCTACACAGCACTCTTTGTTCACACTTTCCTCAGGCCATCTTTCACACCACAGTATCTGTACATGTGGCCCTTCTAAGACATCATTAGGTCCTTAGTTACCCAACATCCTGTACTGGCTGCCTATTAGTAATACAACCTCACCTTTAAAGCTCCCAATTCCCCTGAAATATCCATTTGAGAGAAGAGCATTCTATACCAGGGAAACTAGTGATATACTAAACCAGGGAGGAGTAGCCAGTCAATTCACTGCATTCATTAATCCTGCTTGATTATCAGATAAGGTGCTGTTACCTGCCAAAGCAGAGAAACCAGAAAGTTCAGGCCTGGATAAGTTTCGAAGCACTAAAAAGTGATGAAAAAATTTTCAGATTAAGGAATACCACCATTTACCCTAAAGCCTGCATCCTGGAGTCTAGAGTAGGTCATACAACAATGCCCTAAACATGAGCACCTGCAAAAATCAAGAGCAGGCTGTTACTCGAGTGTCCTTGTTTCTACCTCCCCTGGGAGTCCTAAATGTTCAGCAAAGGAAAAATAAAGTCTTAGAGAAGCTTAGGTATGAGGCACTTAACTATGCTTCTACAAAATTAAGTTTTATAGGGAAAAATATCCTACATACAACCTTTTTGTTTACCCCAAAACAAAGCTATTCTCAACAATTCTAAGCTTGTATCTGAATACTGAATACATCACTGATTCTAAAGGAGGCTGTGTTTCTATTTTTTTTCCAGTTTAGCCTGTACTGTTCCTTTAAACTTATTCCAGCGAGTGTATCATATACTTGTAGCACGTTCAATCAAATGTCAGGCCAGGCAGGCACATCTGCTAGTTTGTGCTGCTATCCCAGAGGACAGCCAGTTAATATAACAACAGACGCATTTTTAGCAGTCTGTACTACAGTGAAAGGAGTGAGTGGGCACAATCATCCAATTTGCATTTTGTGACACAAAACTGAAGCATTTGCTAAATAACGAGAATTTTCTTTGAGACCAAAGATTCTCCCTATCCATCTTTCAGGCTTTTAGGTCAATTTAAATTAAAGAGCATCCTTTTAAAAAAAATCACAAGATTAATTATCAGACTATTCTTATAGGCAATTACTTATATATGCAAACTAGTCTCTCATATACTGCAACCAAAACTAAACTCACAACATATTCTCAGAACTCAACCCAAAGTTCAGTATTTATTTCCACAAATTTCCTGTCTGTACCCCCACCCCAAATGCTTTTGGTACAGGCCCCTACACTGTTCTCCTGACTATTTTTAGTAGGTATGAGTCTTAATCTAAGTCTAAACATACAAACTTAATCTTACTGAGAAACTCATTAGATTCTATGTGAATGAAAAATGGGAATATGACCACTCCTAAGTGTGGTTGAGGAGAAGCTATTTAGTGTAGATATGAGAGAGCAAACAGCCAGAGGCATCCGGAAGAGTCCAGATTGAACAAGGCCAGCAGAATAGACCGGGCAATGGGGGGGGGGGGGTAAAAGAAAAAGAAGAGAGAGAAGGACAAGAGAGGGGATGAGGAGCCAAGAGAGCATGTGGCCAAAATAGCCAGGTTACAGAGGGGGAAAGGCTGGGGAAAGGGAAGCGAACCTCAACGGGCTGGAGAGGTTTAGGGTATGGGACAGAAGCACAGAGAGGAGCCAGAACTCTGTAGAAGGCACTTGGGATGCTGAGGTCTTGGTGGCCAGTGTCCAAGTTGATATATTAATGGACATCTCAGATAGCCATCTGTCCTGAGCTTCTTTGAGACCTAATACTAGGTTCTAGTGGGTTTGAGATAGGCTTTTGGTTTCTAGAGTCAAACTGGGGTGATCTGCAGGTTCTCTGAAGGCTGCAGGCACTAACGTTCCCAGAGGAAGCATTTCCAGAAGGGCTTGTATCAGCTGCCCACCCCATTCACTTGAACTCCTCGAGGAGTACATTTCCTAGGGACAGACAGCCTAACCAAGAACAAGACAAACAAACCTCCTGAGATGGCTCACTAGGTAAAAGCACTTCTGCAAGGTGAGTTCAATAACCAGAACCCAAAGTGGACGGAAGAACCAACTCTAGAAAGCTATCCTCTGATCTCCATGTTTATGCTGTGCTCGAAAGTACACAGACACACACACACACATCATGCACACACAATAAAAATAAGTACAAATTAACAAAAAACCTTTGAATTCCCTTCTTGCTTGTCAACAGTGAGGTTCATATACCTGTAACAGGCAATAACTCAGTGTGACTCAGCCAAGTCCTTACCCCTTCCACACCCACAAGGCAGAAACAAGAATCCACCTCACCCAGCCAATATGGCACAAGGCTGACTGGCTATGTTCTAGGCCATTACCTCTGGGAGCTCAGGCAAAGCTTTAGGGAGCCTAGTTCACATTCTCCTCCCCCTCCCACAGCTGCCTATTCCCACTGCTGTTAGGGAGAGGTAAAGTGTTACCTGGAGACAATCTGAATCTGATAATGGAATAAAGGGCTAAAATTGGGCACTTCTGTTACTCCCAGAAATGTACCCTAAGAATACATAAAACACACAGAGGTCAGGCTGCCTGAGTATTAAGCGTGTGTTGTTCATAATGGGGTTAAAAGAAATCCCTGCAAACATGGGCCCTGACAGATGACTCTGTAAAGAGCACTTGCTACTCTTGCTGGGGACCTGAGCTTACTTCCCAGCTCCCACATCATGTGATTCACAACTGCCTGTAACTCATCTTCTGAGGATCTCTCTCTCTCTCTCTCTCTCCTCCCTCTCCCCTTCTCCTTTTCTCCTTTTCTCTCCCTCTCCTCTCCTTCCCCCCTCAATCCTATGAGCCTGCTTTCTCTCCCCCTCCTGCCTTGAAAAGGCAGGCAGGCTAAAAGCAACCTAAATACTTTCTAAAAAGATACTGACTTTGAAGGGCAACATCCAGACACTACACTTACAACAGTTTTAGCTGTTTTATGTAATATAACCACATTGTGGATCCACTGATACTTTTTTTGGGGGGGGGGGTTGTTTGTTTGTTTGTTTTTGGCTTTTTGAGGCAGGATTGCTCTGGCTGTCTAGAACTCGCTCTGTAGCTCAGACTGGCCTTGAACTCAGAATCCGCCTGCCTCTGCACCCAGAGTGCTGGGATTAAAGGCGTGCACCACCACTGCCCATTGTGTGATGGATTCTTTACATCTTATCTACGACTCACACTAGCACTATTCTGAGGTAAACATCATCACATCATTTTATAAATAACAAAATCAATATTCATAGACAATTTAATCCAAGACTGACCATCTACACAGCGAAGTAAGTTCAGCTTTACTCACTCATTTTGCAGCTAACAAGAGCTAATTAAGCTGGATTTGCCGCTACAACAGGGAGCCTGGTTGCTAAGCTTTCTCCCAGCGTTTATTCTGAAGGCTCGCAGAAGATGCAAAGACAGTACAAGCTGCTTAGCTATTTCCAATATTAATTAATGCTCCTTTGCTTTTAAAATGTACACAATGGTTAAATCATCTGTCCATCATCAACAACCTCTAAGGCATCTCTGATGACTGTGACTACTCCGCCCTCCCACTGAAACATCCTGTGGGTAAAGCAAATAAGAGAAAATGCCCACCTTAGTCAGGGTTACTAATACTGTGATGAAACATCATGATCAAAAACAACTTGGGGAGGAAAAGGCTTATTTCACTCAGTTCCATATAACAGCTCATCATCCAAAGCAATGGGGTAAGGGCAGGGACTCAAGCAGCATGAGAACCAGGAGGCAGGAGCTGATGCAGAGGCCATGGAGGAGTTGCTTACTGGCTTGCCCCGTGGCTTGCTCAGCCTGCTTGCTTATAGAACCCAGAATCACCAACTCACAATGTGTTGGGAATTGATCACTAATTAAGAAATGTTCAACAGCTGGATCTTATGGAGGCATTTTCTCAATTGAGGTTCCCTCCTTTCAGATAACCCTAGCTTATGTAAAGTTGACGTAAAACTAACTAGCACATCCACCTTGAACACAAAGTTCTTTATCCCAGCTAAAAGTCTTAAGCCATTGTTGATACAGCCTGCAGACGTGGTAAAATATACATAGAGTGTGTGTGTGTGTGTGTGTGTGTGTGTGTGTGTGTGTGTACACATACCAGTGCAAGACAATAATGACAAAAAATAAATATAATTAAAACTACAGATAGCCATGGCAAACATTTTACACATTTACCCAGTGACACATACAGTGGCTACCACTATCCTTCAATCCTACAAATAAGCAAACCCAGATACAAAGAAGCCAAGCTTCTTGAAATTCTCACAGCTAAGAAAATGCCCCCCCCCCCAATTTAGCAGAACACAGAGCTCAGAACACAGAGCTCCCCTCCTCAGTGTGGCTTTGAACTTCTAGATTCTTAGATTCCAGGAAGCTACCTAGAGTAACAACAGTCACTATCAAGGAATCAGATGTGAACAGTCTACAGCTCAGGAGAACCATTCCTGAGCACAGCAGTCCTCAGCCCTGAGCAGTCTTTGCCTTAACACAGTGCATTGTTCTCTGGGTAAGCTCTGGACCTGCGACACTGCAACCTCTCCATAACCATTAATGTTATAAACAGTGCAATCAATTCAGTATAAGGTGTAGCTTCTCGTCAGAAATTAAACTCAGAGTCTAAGTACAAGAAGACACTGGAAAAAGGGAGGGAAGGAAGGAGGGAGGGAGGGAGGGGGAGAGAAAGACAGACAGAGAGAGGGGGGGAGAGAATGAGACTATGAATAAAAAGATGCCCACACCACACTCCCCTAGAGATCGGCTAGATATTGTATACATTTGTACACTCTAAAGAACTGTAAGTACAGGGAACCCTGTGGAAACAGGACGCATGTAGAACACCACCTAAGCACCATGAAGAAAGGTAAATGCTAACTAAAACCAGGGAGAGGATACAGGGAATAGAGGGGCCGGGGGCATCCTAGAAAGCAGAAAACACATGGTGAAGAGTGGGGGAATCAAAAGCAGCCCCTGTTCCTGATCGACAGCTCTGAATAGGTTTCTGAATCCTCAGAGACCTCTCCCAAATCTCCTCCAGGGTGGGGACTTCAAGACTTGCTTGGCAAACAGCACAATAAATACAGGAAGCTACATTAAGTGCCACTGCTTTTTGAGGAGGGAAGCAAGGGCCTGCCAGGGAGCCACAGAGAATAGCCAAACAGCAAAGCGCACAGCGTGCTCACATTGGGAATATCTGGCAGGCATCCTGCAAACACTGGCTGTGGTGACTCATCATAAGGAGGTCACAGAACAGCAAGGAAAAACCACCAGCAGAGGAGAGTTGGCATTTTCATTTCAAAACAAGATGGGATGGATCTCAGGTCAAGGATGTATCTATCAAGGATCATATCCTCAACTGACTAATACCCAGGCTCTGTTCTTATTGAGTCTTCTCAGATACTGAAACTAAGAATCCTGGCTCATCCTCCAATAGTCTGTATCAAATATCTCACCTTCCCAGTGAAGTCTCCAGACTTACCCATAAAACATGGCCACTCTCTTCTCTACATCTCCACAGAAATGTGGCAAACACATTCATCTCACCACCCCCCTACTTAATGCTGAGTCTCAACCTATTTGCTTTCTTTCCTCAAAGTGGGTAACTTAGACTGTCATGTCAGCAGATGAGTGAAGACTCACTAGTACAAACCCAAGTTCCCAGTGCTATAGTAGTTGGCAGAAGTTTCATGATCTATTTATAACATCGACTTAATCCTAGGCATGGGTTACACTGCCCACCCCATCCTCCAACTGACATGGGAGTGAACTCTGTCCCCTCTGGCAATGAAAATGAGAAGATGCACCTGACATCCTTCATCCTGGCCCACAAACAAAATGAACTGGTTTCCAGTCTCCTGCTCCCCATGACAGAAACCTAAACAACAGACTGGGAGACTGCTGAAATGAAAAGGTCATTTCTGACCTTTTCCTTTCTCTGCCTATCAGAGGATGAAACCAGGAAGACAGGCTGTAACTCATTCTAAGTCAAGTCCCCAACAGACTGTCTGTCCCTCCAACTCAGCTATCCAGCATTTCCTGACCTGGCAATACCTGAGGTATCTTTGAGGCTGAGGTTAGGGAGTTGGGGATAGAGTTAAAACTGATGTTTAAATAAACCTGACAGGACCCTGAGGGGACAACCTTAGCATGACTTCCTTCGTGTGGCTGGATATTAGAACACCTGGGGTAAGAAGAAGCTCTGTGATCTTTGAAAAGGAGAAAGCTGGGTATGGTGTTGCACTTGTAATCCCAGAACTTGGGAGGGATTCAAGTTCAAGGTCAGCCTGAACTATAACATGAGTGGTTCTGGGACAGCCTGGGTTACAGGGTCTCAAAAGAAAATAAGTATTTGAATGAATAAGTCAATGAGTGAATGGAGAATGCCCATCGGACCATTAAGACATTAGGTTACTTAATCACTTAACACATGTGAGTGCTCTATCTCTATGTAAATGAAGAGGTAGAGCTAGTTTCCTTGGAAAATGCTACTCTACCTTTTATGAATCCTTAATGTGACAATGCTAAATTGTATGACATTGCTGATACCTGACATTTTACGAAGGAAAATGGAAGTTTCACAAAGATAAACCTAATTGGTATGAACCATGTAAAGCAGCACACTCTAAATCGGAACCCTAGAGAGGCTCAAGCCATCCACATGCAGAAAGAGAAGGCCGGGTGTCAGTCTGGGACTGACACTCCATCCCAGGCCGGTCTCAAGGCCTTATGAAGCCTGAGTAACCTTGGCTATTTTGGGGAAGCTGACCAAATGCAATGCTGGTTCCTGGCCACCACCTGTTACTTTGAGCTTACATCCCACAAGAGGCTCACAGGCAAAGGACAAACCATACTATGGGGACATGCCACAGGAACCTCCCAGTGGCATCTCTGGATTCTAGGAAAATCCCTTCTACAAATGCCACAATCACAGTCTACCATCTGAATTTTAGCCATTATTGCAGTTATGCATGCAGCCTTTCAGAAACTAGTTCCAAAGGATGACTCAGACACCATCTTGAGTATCTTACTTACATTGTTTTTTTTTTTTTAAAAAAATATGCCTAAAGTCATTAAAACTTCAGAGATTTTTGCTTATGTTCAAGTTTAATTCTAGAACAGACTTTCTCTATACCTTGGCAACTTTCTGCCAACCTAAAATTATTATTGCAAAGGTGTTTTTAATCTTTCATTTGCACGTATGTATGATGTGCTCCTGTATACACACTTATGTGTGAGAGTGTGGGTACACATCTGTCTTGGTGCACGTACAGAAGTCAGAGGCAACCTCAGCTGGTCAACCCTTCACTTTCCACCTTGTTTCAGACAGGCTTGTTTTAGAGCTTATGGTTTATGCCAGGCTAGTAGACCACAAGCTTCCAGGGATACTCCTGTCTCCACAGCCCAGCTCCCAACATGGGCTGTGAGATCACAGACACACATGCTCCCATGCCCACCCTTACACGGACTCAGGCCCTCAAATGTGCAGCAAGTACTTTATCCAATGAGCCATCGCCCCAGCACAAAACAGAGTTTCCTTTGTGATTCTCTCTTGGGAAGCCTGCACTCATCCTAGGCATGTACTGCTGCCCTTAAGCATGTCACCCTGCATCACTTGATGCCAGCGACTAATGCTACAATAAAAGATTCTCCCAAGTCTGCTTTTAAAAAGATAAAATGTATGTTACAGGCATCAGTAGAATATCCTTAGATCAGTAATTAAATCCCAAATCACCCATGGGACAATCCCCTCCCCCAAGGGGGGGGGGACCTATATCCTGAAAAATGTCCTTTGTTATATTACTTGAGTATTGGGTCAGATCCTTCATGTTGAAGCAAACTGGCCTAGCCACAATTCACTGGAACCCTGGTATTCTCTGAATGAGGTGGTCCATCTGCTGTCACTTCAGTATACACTAAATTACTTTCCTTGATAAAAAAATCACAATGTAGAATTTTGTGTGTTTAGATTTGTTTTTAAGACAGTTTCATTAGGTATCTCAACTCACAGTCTTCCTGCATCAGCCTCCCAAGTGTGGGATTACAGGCACATGCCACCATGCCCAGCCTTCAAAATCTATTATATTAAAAAAGAATGCTGTTTCACGGCTGAGAAGTCGTAGGTTCTTTTATGTTCAATGAGATATATGAAAATACAAGAAATTACTTTTTCAAGTCAAGAACAACTCTAGTGGACTCCGAGATGCATATTTGATTATTAATCCATTAGGAGCAAAGCTGGTTGGTTTGAGTTGGCTGGGGCTGTTCCTACTTGATCTAACTCTTCCTGTTCCTCTGACACTAGAGCTACTTACCTCCTTTGCTTCCCATTTCCAGAACCACCTATAAAGCTCAAAACCACTTCAAATTTAAATGACACAGTGGGGGAAAAAACTATCTAACACAAAACCGCATACTTTTAAGTTTTTCAACTAAAAGTCTAGTTCATTGCCAAAAAATAAATTTAAATTTTTTGTAAAAGCCAGGAAGCAAATGTTTCCTGAAGTCTCTCTTCTCATGACTGTAGGTCCACACAGGACATGACCATGGGTAGAGGGAGATAACAGTATCTGTCTTGGGATAGGCTTCCTAGAATCTCCAGAACAGAACTATAAGCCTCTGCACACACAATCTTTTTTAACTTTTTATTATTTGTGAGTTTCACATCATGTTCTCCAGTCCTACTCATCTCCCTGTCCCCTTGTGTCCACCCTGTGCCCTTGCAGCCTCCCACCCAAAACAAAAAGCATGCATACATGCATACAAACAACAACAGCTTAGAAAACACCTCATTGTGGAAGTTGTAGTATCTCACAGTGTGTCCCACAGTATATCCCTCTGTCCATACATCTTCACTTGCAGACGTTCATTGGATTGAGTCATTGGTCTGGTTTGAGATCTTTGGCTTCTGTGACACCATCAACATTGGATCCTTATCAGGACTCCTGGTTATCCTGTTGTTGCCCTGTGTCATGGAGATCCTGAAGTTTTGGAACAGCAGGACTGGCCCATTCATGCATCTAAACCATTTGCAGATGATATAGATTTTGGGGTGGGCCAATTCAGAGCCATAGATCTAGATCTGGGTGGTAGTTGAGCAGGTCACCACACCAGGGCGGGCTGCTCCAGGTAAGTAAGTCATCCAGTGCTGCCATCCACAGGATGCAGAGTCATCTCTCCTGTTCTCATGCCCTTGGGGCTAGCTCACCCACACCCACACCTCCAGATCCAGCTCCATTGTACTGCTCAGTCAAGGTGTGGGGGGCTCATTCTGCCAAGTACTGCAGGCTATGAGGGGCTGAGCCAGCTCTCCTGTTCTCACACCCTCTAGGCTGGTTCACCTGAACCATCACCATCAGAGCCAGCTCCATTGTGTTGTCCAGGCAATGCAATGTGCAGGACCCCCTCCCCCCTTGAGTGCTATAGCTAGTAAGAGGGCAAGGCTAGGTCTCCCATTCTCATGACCTCAGGTCCAATTCTCCTGGCTACTGCAGGTGACAAGAGGGAGAGGGGAAGGGCATCACCCCTGCACCCACACCACCTCATGTCAGAAGGTGGCATGGTAGAGGCAGCTCTCCCACATTCTCACCTTTGAGGGCGGCTCACCTGTATCTGCCTCCACCAGGGCCAGCTCGATTGGGCTGCCCAGAAGAGGTGAAGGGCCCACTATCCTGAGTGCTGCAGCCAGCAAAGAATAGGGTCAGCTCACCTGATCTCAAGACCCCAGGGCCACATCTCCTGATTGCCACAGGTGCTGGTAGGGGGACATCACCCCTGTACCCATACCAACACACAGCCCTGCCACCTGGGCAGGGCAGATGAGTGGCATTACATGGCCAGCTCTCCCTCACCCTCATTCTCAGGCTGGCTCACCTGTGCCCCCTTGACCAGGGCCAGCACTATTGTGCTGCCGAGTAGGATTGCAGGGCCCTCTCTCCTGAGTGATGCCGCTGGTGAGGGCTACAGGGTTCCAGGTCTAGCTCTCCCAAGCCCATGACCCTGTAGGCAGCTTTCCTGACTGCCTGAGGTGGGAGAGGGGGCAATCATCTCTGCACCAATGTCACCCCATGGCAGATGAGTGGTGAGGTCAGCACTTACACATACACACACACCACCACCACCATTACCACCACCACCACCACCATTACCACCACCACCATTACCACCACCACCACCACTACCACCAGGGCCAGCTCCACTGTGCTTCTGAGGTGAGGTACAGAGCTCCATTTCTGAATGCTGTAGCTGGTGAGAGGTAGGGACAGCTCTCCAACATGATGCATCCAGAGATGGGCAGAGCAAGTTATAAATAGCCCCTGAACATCCATGTGATTCCCAGAAGATGCTCCAACTAGGGACATCCCCATGTTCTCTAGTGCTAATATGAGTCATGGACATTGACAACAAACAAGCCCTGCAGGTGTGTAGCCATGACCCAGACATGACCCTCAGCAGCAGCTCAGGCTGGGACTTCACCATGACCCCAGGTGGCAGGGCTGGCCACTCACAACAAACCACTCCTCTCCACCCTCCAGTCTCCAGTTCCATCTTTCTTCACACTGCTCAAGCTGCTCTGCTTCTCCTTTTCTCCTACCTGACCACCACATACTTGTACGCTGTGCTGGCACCCACTAGAGGCTGGCTACATGGCTGGGGGCCCCCTGGGTGACATCCTCCATCTGTGCTGCATGCCGAGGCAGCAAGCAGAGATCTATGGCCCACCTGTGCTGCTGTGGGCAGGTCTGTGGATGGCTTAGCAGTCCATAGGTCTCTGTCTGTCTTCTTTCTCCTGCATTGTGCTGCCTGGATTTGATTTGATTTGATTTGATTTGATTTGACTTGACTTGATAAGTCCTAGGCACAGGACAGCTTTGGCCACCAAGCTAGGCATCAAGCTAGGATGAACAAAAGACAAAAGACTGCCATCTGCTCTGCCCCTGACTGATATAAGAACATCACCACCACCATGGTATCTTTTTGCCCATTACCAGGGAATGCATTCTTAATGTTATAATTAATTTACTGTTTAATAGATTGCTCAACTAGAAATCTACCTACCATCCTTTTTCTAGAAATTCTACTGCGTCATGAGTTCGGAGAATTATTACCTGAAAGTTAATAATATACTTTACCCTAAAGACATCTAGTACCCATGGCACACTATTAGAACTGCAGTCAGCCAGGCTGTTCATGAATAAAAGCATAAACACACAGAGTGAGTGCAAAGCTGGAAAGAGCAACATGCAGCAAGGAGAAAGGCATCTCAACTTCACTCTTCATCCAAGTTTCCAGGAGCTTTGCTTTCTGCAGAAGTTTAGCATCACCAGTTTGATGCTAGCAGGTAGTATGTTTATGTATGAAAAGGCTTACGTTTTCATGTAAGACAAGAATTACTCATTTACAAAATGAACGAGGCACTTAACTTCTCCAAACATTGATTCCCTTCTCTGTAAATGGAGATATCATCATCCAGTGCACAGAGGTTTACAGAGTAAACCAAGCCTAACAGGGTCTGGGCACAAAGTAGATGTTGTTATTCACAAGGTCGTGGTCATAAATACAATTCCTATACAGGGCTTTAAATGAATCCACAAAACCACAAGGTTCTAAATTGTACTCTAAATCCAGCTAGCACTATAGCTTTGATGCACGTGTGTCACCAATCAATAAAAGCTGAACCTAGAGAAAGAACAAACGAACAGTGCTCTCCCAAACAAGGTGATTCAATAACACTCCTTTAAATATAGGCTGGCATGCAAGTACACAATTTGGAGCACACACAGAATATGTATTCCCCAAGGAAAGGCTTCAGAGACTACACATACACAGTCACGAGTGTCTCATGTCACCATCAGTCCTTCACTCTGGGGCTACACAGAAAGCCTGAGAGTCCTCAGGAAAGGGCCCCACACACGGACATACAACCAGCCCTGAGAAAACATGGAATTAACAGAAAAACTATAGAGAGTTCAGAATTCTAGTCTACAGCTATTCAGAGTGGAATAAATATTCTGTGTATGTGTATATATGTGTGTGGATGCTGGCAGCCACACATGTGCACCTGAGTATGAGAACAGGAACATATGCATGTGAACAGAGAACTCATTCAACTCTGGGGAGGATTTCTAGTATATAAGGAGTTTTTCAATCTCAGCTTCCTGAAAAATAAAGTGCAGTGTAGAGGGATTTCCTGCTTCCTGCTCAACAGTCATGGGTGGTCTTCCTGTTGTGGCTATGCTGTGTCCCCATGAGCACAGAGCTCAGCATTACCATGTTCATAACTGAACCTGAAGGATAAAAAATGAGCTGCAAGGAAAAGCAAATACACTAACTTTCTCAAATTTTTTAAAATATGGTTATTATAAGAACAAATTCTCAACATCCAGAAAACTTAAGTTTTCCCAAAATAATTCATCCCTAAGGGCTTAAGGGAGCCAAGAATTTGCTGTAACTTATATCTACATCTGAAAAAATGCATCTCTTATGTCCAGGGAAGCATTTTAGACATGCAATGCCACAGCACCCCTATAAACTCTTTCCTCTCACACAGGTTACACAATCAGAAGTGAAAAGTCACAATGGCAATGTTTCATCTTGCCCAACCAAACATTTTGGGAATCTGTGAACACAATGAATATTTTCAAGGCTTTCCTTAGTTCAATTTTTTAAAAATGAGATGAGAAAGAAAAAGTATATGGTGGTACAATTCTTGGCTGGCCTGGAGCTCACTATGTAGAACAAGTTGGCCTCAAACTCAAGAGATCCACCTGCCTCGGCTTCCCGAACACTGGGATTAAAGGCATCTGCCATTACCTAGGCTGGCCTTGAACTTCCTATACAGCATATAATAGCTAGAACTTTTGATCTTCCTGCCTTTATCTCTTAAATTCTGGGATTCTAGAAATAAGCCACTATGCCCATGAAGTCTTTGTGTATGCTAGGCAAGCTTTCTTACTAACTAAACTATGTCCCTAGTCCTGGACGAGCAACTACTTCTTAGCAGTAAAACCTAAGGAAACTGGCATAGCTCCTATTCCTACTGTACAAGGAAATGCTGCTCTTAGACATAACTTCCGAGAGCTGGGCAAGGAAGAAAGCAATGATTCTATACATTTCTGCCTCCAGAGATCCTCTGGAGTCTAACAAGAGCCCAGCTTGGCAGTTAGGAAAGTGATCATGGGAACCCTCCTAAGGTACTTCAGGAGGGGAATGAGCCTGCTGAAGAGCCCCTCTGTGACACTCAGGGTAAGAGCTAAAGAAGGCATTTGTTGCTGAACACTGAGTTTTAACAGAGCTGCAATTGTTACCACCCAAATTTACCCATTAGTAGCAGTGTGCTATAAGAAAGAATTATAGTCATACTAAAACAAAACAAAACAGATGCTGGAGAGATGAGAGATGGTTTAGTGGTTAAGAATGCTGGCTGCTCTTACAGAGGAAAGACCTGGGTTCAGCTCTCAGCACCTACATGGTAACTCACAACCATCCTTAACTCTAAATCCAGAGGATCCAACTCCCTTTCCACCTTCATGGACACCAGGTACAGGCAAAACATTTATACACATAAAATAAATCTAAAGAAAACACACACACACACACACACACACACACACACACAAACTACAGGAGGAAGCCTTAATGGGAGATTTACCACCCACAAAGTAAGATGCACTGGAACTGAGCAAGTGACCACACAGGGATCCCCTTCTCCCCTGGAAGGCCTTTACTGCCTGCCTGCCAACAGACTGGGTTGTACATGTTATCTCATTTAGCCTTCCAATTAGACCCAGCAAGTATAACCAGCCCCACTTCTACAAATAAGCAAGTGATGGCTGGCAAGATATTACAGTAACTTGCCCCAAGACCTGTAGCTGTGGCTGAAACTCTCACTCTCAACTGCTGAAACTTTCTGGAGTAAATACTAAAGACTCAATAAAAATTAAAAGCTTCTAAGTTAGCCAGGCACTTGTAACCACACTTCCTTCCAGTGTTTCCTCTAGTGCTGTTTTCTGGTCTTTGACAATTCAAACTTAATAAATAAAGCAAATGCTCTATTTTCTGTATTTTCCTCCTTCAGAACACCAAAAACATTAGAGGAATGTTTGGGGGGGGGATGGGAGGTACACATATACACACATATCAGACACTGGTTTAAACACAAGGACTCACAGCAAACCTAGAAGATGGATTCTCCTGTTTCTCCCCATTTTTCAGGAGAATAAACTGAGATAAGTCAAAGATCTTGTTCCCATAGTGTTTAAAGGCCCAAGCTATTCCCCACCTCACAATACTGTCTCTGCACTTGGCATTGTTAGTCAGAAATACAAGATCAAACTTTTGGCAAAGCAATGAGTGATTCATAATCATACAGGTTTTGTTTTGTCTTCCAAATGCTATTACCCAACTGACTGCCAAAGAGCGTAGAAAATGGAAAAAGATTGAAAAATCCCTGATTTCAGGTTTGCACACAACAATCAATACTAGAGGAAACATAAGGGAAGACAGAAGTACAGATAGGTGGCTGGGATGTGGTTCAGGGGCAGAATGCTCACAGGAGGCTACAGGTTCCATTCCCAGCACAATCAATCAACAGAAAGAAAGAAATAAAGCAAACTAAGAACAAATGAATGAAGTAAAGGTAGAAAGGAGAGCCTCAGGCTGCCTATTAACCTTCATATATTAGTGTGTGTTAATTAAAAAGATGGTTCCATAGCCAGACAGATTTGAAAATGTCTGAGTCAATGAGCTTCTTCTCTCTCTCTTTTTTTTTTAGTTTTTCGAGACAGGGTTTCTCTGTATAGCCCTGGCTGTCCTGGAACTCACTCTGTAGACCAGGCTGGCCTCGAGCTCAGAAATCCGCCTGCCTCTACCTCCCGAGTGCTGGGATTAAAGGCGTGCGCCACCACTGCCTGGCAACGAGCTTCTTCTCCACAGGACCTCTGAAACTGTGAGCACATCAGTACACATTCTAGATTGTAGGAGGATAAATGGAGCCACCTCACAGCAACCACCACTCTTGTGAGCCTGAAATACTGTACTCACAGAACATCTTGAGAGGAAACATACTCATGAACTGACATGATTAGGAACAGCAAATCAAAATCTGGTGACGGAACAGAAAAGATGAACACGGTTTTGGATTTATCTGAATTAGAATTGTCTAAAAGACTGTCAATTCACAAAACAATTGAAAAAAGTCTTATATATTTGTACCCATGTTCATAGAAACATCATTCACAACAGCTTTAAGGTGGAAGAAACCCAAATGTCTATGGACAAGCAGATGAACAATAACAAAAAAGATACATAGGCACAGCAGAATATTATTCATTCCTAAAAATGAAGGAAATACTCATATGTAAAAATATGGTTTGAGAACATATTTCACATTTAAATGAAATACACCACTTCTGGAATGGCTAATATGTACTCCTGGTCTTATTTATGTGAGGTGCAGAAAGGATCAATGGGACGCTGGGGTTGGGGGAGAAAAATGTGAAGTTACTGTTTAGTTAGCAGCCAGAGTTTCCATTTCCAAGGTTCTGGAGACCTCCCACACAACAAACACTTTTCAAAGGTTAGCATGCCAATTTTTATGTTTTATCAGGGTTTCTTTTTTTAAATTTTTAAGTACCAGGTCAAGATATGGTAGACATTTATAGAGTTTGCCTGTCTAGAAACCTCTTGTGTCAGTTATTCTATTAAAATATGATCACAGAGTTCTGTCTGACTTGGATATATGACTCAGGTCCAACCAACCACTATCTACCTAGAGCACCCAGGGAGACCAAAGCAAGAGTCCTCAGGCACTTCTGACCACTGAGAGCCAGAAACTCATCATTCTGGGGCAGCTTTACCAGGACATTTTGAAAACAATCTCGCTGTGGCAGGAAATAAGGGAAAGGGGAAAGAAAGATGTCACCAAGATCCCCAACAAGAAGGCCCTCACACTTAGAAGCCACGGGTCCTGCTCGTCCCTTTAAGAAACTCCGGTTTCACAAAATAAACACCAAAGGGGGAAAAAAAAGCAAGCTGGGCATCAAACTTCTAGAAAATCAGTTTCACTGAGCAACAGATCCCTATACAAGAATCTTCTCACCACAGCACCATTTATAAACTTATCTGCCAAACAATAATACACAATTCCATAATTTAGGGAGTACAACTTCAAATTTAACATAATCTTTCTTTCCATTAGATAAAAACATCAGTATATTAGCTCAGAATATGACTTTGTTGCTAAAGAGAAAAAAACTTTATCAGCATCAATGAATATTTAAATGCATACTTTATAGTTAAGAAATGTGTCATGAATAAAACATTTAAATAGAAACAACTAGAAATACTAATTTTGCAAGTTACAGGGAACATTCTAACAGTAAAGTCACAGAACAACAGCAAAGGGCACAGATAGACATGCATCCATGTCTTTCATAAAGTGCTGTGTAATTTTCCAGCTCTTCAGCACACGGCTCCATTTATGGTGTATTCCTTAGGTTTGATTTTCCATATACATGACGTTTAATCTTATGAAACCCCAAAGCAACCAACAAACACTTACCAAGTATACTGACTCTCATGTGAACTCAGAGGCATACAGAAAGAGACAACTAAAACAGGGCCC
>JADRCH010000098.1:5176508-5216156 GCA_019843965.1 Rhynchomys soricoides | reverse complement strand
CAGCCAGTCCCTAAGCAAGGTGTATGGAGCAGCCAGCCCCCTAAACAAGGTGAATGGCGCAGCCAGTCCCTAAACAAGGTGTATGGAGCAGCCAGCCCTAAACAAGGTGTATGGAGCAGCCAGCCCCCTAAACAAGGTGCATGGAGCAGCCTCTCCCGCTGCAGTTTGAACTCTCCTTCATTTCACTCATGTTCTACACCACAAGCCCTTCTGGATGCCTTTCTTTACAAGTACCAGCTGCCACACTGTAGGGTCGTAGTGACAACTTCGAACTGTGATGCCGTCCGCCCTAGGTCCCCTCCAGTGTCCCAGCCTGTTCACTCTGGTTGTGGTCTCACAGTGCTTTAGCCTGCTACTCCTCAATCACCAAGACAAAACTTAGCCCTGGGCCTCCAAGGATGGGCCTCCAAGGATGCGCCTCCATGCAATATTCCCTAACTCTGGCTGTCTCTCAGGTTTTAATCATTGTATTTAATCATGAATTTAATCACTGGTTGACTTAAAAACCAGTTAAATCATCAGAGAACTTCATAACTTTATACATAATTTCAAATAGGTTTTGCTGCACTTTAGGGAAAGCTTATATGGACTTCTTGCCACCTAGTTTGACTCTAGGCATTTCCTGTTTCCTGGTAGTCAAGAACTGATATCTGACGGCTAAATAAAGCATTTCTGGTGCTGGGTGAAGGAAAGGGTGGCATGGCCCAAGGTAGAAGCTGATCCTGAACAGAATTCAAAGTGCCTCACAGTTCTTCCATTTCATCCCAAAACCTCAAATGCTGTCATCTTCCCTGCTCATCCACTGGCCAGAGGCCACAGTCCCTGACCTCTTCCTGTTCTCAGTTGCAAGAGTGTCTGCTTACAAGCTCGCCCCAAACTGCCTCAGCCCCCTCTTGCTCTCTCCTGTGAGAGAGGCTCTAATCAGTGCATACAAACAAGTCTATCGCCCATCTTTTGTACATGCCCACTTCTGCTTCATGCCTTTGCTCATTCTGTATGTCTTCTCTGCATCCCACCTCAGAACAAGGGAACTCACATTCTTCAGTGACCTACTCAAACGAAGTCTCTCCAAAACCCACCGGATGCCAAGTGTAGTGGTGTGTGCTCTGAAGAACAGCTATGTGGAGGCTAAGACAAGAGTATTCCTTGAGTCCAGGAGCAAAAGCCCACTCCATCTTTCTGTGTGGGAAGTAAACACGTTTTCATATATGTGGGGGTATGTGTACATGCGTATCATAGGTCAATCTCAGGTGTTCCTTAGGAGCCACCCACCTTGTATTTTAGGACAGTATCTCAAAAACAAACCAAAAGCAATTCTAAGAGCCAGGAATGCTAGCATATAACTTTAATCCCAGCACTTAATCCTAGGAGACAAACAGATCTCTGTGAGTTCAAGGCCAGCCAGGGCTACATAGAAACCCTGTCTCAAGAAAGAAAAAATAAGACAAGACAAACAGACAGACAGGACTTTGTACTCAGACCTGGAGCTCACCTATTTGACTAGCTTAGCTGATCCCCTCTCCAGCACTGGGATTACATGCATGTCCCATTGCATCCAGTCGTTTATGAGTACTGGGGATCAGACTTAGGTCCTCATGCTTGAACTGCAAGCACTTGACCCACTGAGCCACCTACCAAGTCCATTCCATCTGGGAAAGCATCTGGGAAAGGCTCTGAGCAGGTCTAGCTCTCCTGAGAGGCCCCAATAGTCAGACTATTCACCTTCGCTGCAGCACCACTTGCACTGTAAAAGCTAAGTACAGCAAGTTTATCTCTATATGAGCTGTGCTTTCGTCATCTGCCAAGCACTTAGCAGGCACCAGGAGATGTTTGTGTATTAAAAAAAAAAAAAAAGAAAGAAAAAGCATGAATTGATTTGTAATACATTAAAAAATAACTACAGCTATTCCCTATTCTTCAGATTACACAGGAGTACTCTGAAGATTTGTAGGAACACTCTGCACCAACACGGTGGGACTTATTCATTCTACATGCATAACCACACCACCAAACCTGGGAACACGAAGTTTTTCTACCAGTCTGCACACTCTATGAGGGCAGAGATTCCTGGGTATTTTACTCCATTTATTCACTCTCTATGACTATTATTAGTAAGAGGTCAATAAATACTTACTGATTAATAAATGGATAAACAAAATGTCATGTGAATATGCATGTTAAGTAAACCAGTTATGTAGATTTAAAATATCTCAACCAGTGTCAGCTGTCTTCTGAACAAGTACACTTAAAAGAATTTTCCTGTTAGCTCCTATCTCTAATCCCAGCACTTGGGAGGCTTAAAGCAGGAAGGTCACAAGTTTGAGGCCACATGGTGAGTTCCAAACCACACTGGGCTAGAGGAAGACCCAGTCTCAAAACAACAATTAACGTTTCTCCCTTTTGTTACTAATGTGCATCTTGCCTGGAGACGAAGGGATCTACTCAGAGCACTGAGAATGATGTGCTCTGACCAGCTGTCAAGAACCACACATCATAAAACAACGTAGAGGCATCACAAAAGGGAACTTAAAGTTTTAAACTTTACAATTGCCTCAAATGGCTAAAGTGTGAGTGTACTTCAAAGACAAAAGCGTTCACAGGAATTCCTCCTACCCCTGACAACCCCAGCATGTCAACACAGCAGCTGTTTCAAACCATGTTACCAGAAAGTTTTTGAGACCGGAAGCTACAGTGGCATACCTCTCTGAGGACAAGAAGAGCAAAGCAAAGGAAGCAACAAAAGGAAGGACTAAAGACAAAGCTTGGTGCTTAGCACAAAATACATTAGTGCCAATGAGTCAATGTCCTTGTACCTTGCATTACATAGGAAAAAAAAAATCTCACTATCTCTCCCAGAGGCTGATGCCAAACTCTTGATTCCAAGTGCTCCTCCTACCCAGACTCCCAAGTACTTGGACAACAGATATGTACCACATAGACCTGGCATGTTCCAAATTCTTTTAAAAGGGAGAATAGAGGGCATAGCAGAATCAAGCAGCACTGCCCTCACCCACTCCGACACCAACAGCTCTGCTCCCTTCTATGGTAAGCCTTCTTCCATTTTTAACCATGGTCAAAGGAAGCATGGTAAGATTGACTGCTTTTAAATGGGAAAGGCAGTATAGAGCATAGAGGGATTTTTTTCTCCTCTACTTACTACTTTCTTACATTTTCCAATTTTTCTACAGAGTTTCTTCCTTGTTGTGTGAAAATAAGCTTTGTGTTTAAAGGAGAAAGGGGGAACTACAAAAAAATCCTACCCAGAGAACTAAGCATACTAAATAAATCCCGTACTCCCACCCACTCACCCGAAAAATACCTCAATATTAAATCTTCCCTGCTGCTCGACACTCAGCAGACAAACTTAGCCTCTTCTTCCCTGGCTTCCACTATGTCTAACAATTATTTATGAAGTCTCTTCACAGCAGCTCTAGTTTATATGTCCTTCAGGTCTCACACATTATGCTTGCATTACTTGCCTGGCTTCTCCACAAACACTGCAAAGTAACTAACCTTACTGCTTTCACTTCTTTCTAGAGCAGGAAAGCTGGTGCCAGGGATGAAAGAACTGAAATAACTTGCTACAACATGAGCCCCGGTACCTCTTTTCTCACTTGGTACCCCTAAGCATGATCTCTCCACTTGAGCACTACTGGCATTTTGACCCTGGTCGTACTTGGTTATAGGAAGGGCTGTCCTGTGTATCACTGAGTGTTTAACAGTACATCTAGCCTCTACCCACTAGATACCACCTTCCCCAACAAGGTGTACCTTCCAAAACTCCTCAGAAAATATCACTGTCTCCCTCAGCATGAAATTTTACCAAGCTGTTAACCACTAGTCTGCAAGATTCATCAAGATTCCTTCAAGCACCTCTATTCTGTGGCAAGGCTCCATGTGCCATTAAGTCACAGTACATTAGAGAACATCAGAAGTTGCTTGCTCAGCTAGATTCTGCTTAAATAACCCATTCCCTGTCTGCTTGAAATTTCCAATGTGATTGTATTTTAAATGATTTATTTTTATTTTGTGTGCACTGGTGTTTTGCCTGTTTGTATGTCTAGGTGAGGGTGTGAGATCCCCTGGAACTGGAGTTACAGACAGGTGTGACCACCATGTTGGTGTCTGGAATTGAATCCAGGTCCTCTGAAAGAACTGCCAGTGCTATTAACCACAGAACCTTCTCCCCAGCCTTGTGAAAATTATTTTTTTTAAAAAAAAATTCTTTGTATAAATATGCACATCTCAGACAATAAGTCTATTAGCATATCATCATCTCACTAGATTATACTAAGGATATACAGAATATGTGTCCTCAGTGGGAAAAAAGAAGGCACAGAAAATCTGAGAGTTAGAAAACACAGATCCTGCCCGGCCTTTGCTAAGCTGTAAACTGTTTTCCATTAATACAATTATTGATAGTGTGCTCTGTATAAAAATTAGTTCAAGTCTACATATATTCTAAGTAGTTGCTTCATTTGTATTTCTCTCCAAATATGTTACTTCAAGTTATTCAGAAGAAACAGAATGTCTTTTGGACAGCATTAACATCTGTAGCTGGTAATGTGCTGCTGAAATTGGTCAGTCTTCTTTGAAATCACTTTTCATAAAGTCTAACCTCTTTAACCTGGCAGACCTCACAGTCCTCTCTCAAAGGCCTGAGGTGAAGTTCCCTTGTGTAATTTAAGGCAAGTACATTCCCAGAAAAGCAACCCCATCCTCAAAACTCCATGTTTTTCACATGCTTTTTAGGGCAGGTGCCCAAATTAAAGTATTTTCCCAGCCTAACTCCTCCTAGCACCTTAAATCTGTAAAGGGCGGATACCAAGTGGCCAGAAAGATAATGATCTTCTGGGTAAGACAAACTGATACTAACACCTGCCTAAATTACAACAAAATAGAATATGGTTATGCGTTAGGAAATGTATTAGCTATTATACCAATATCTAATTTATTCGCATTCTAACATCTTTTCCCAAAGCCAGTAAATTGTGTACTGTGAAATGGGACTGAAACAGAACTAGCTGTATTCAATGTAAAGGATAACAGAGAAATCTGAGTAACCCCCCCCCAAAAAAGTACAGCAGTGTAGGCAAACTGAAATACAGTCCAAGTGCCTAGTTAATATGATACATAGAATTAAGTTATGATTACTATTCATAATGTTCACACTCCCTCTAGTACAATATATCTGTTTCTACATGATCTAGAGCCATACGGAAGAGGTATTTATTCCATTTTATGAAGCATATTATACCAGAATTGTCTATAATGCTAGCTGGCAGTCTCCATTAGCCTTCACCACAAAGCACAAAAGAACAAACTGATCCTTCAATTAAAAAAAAAAAAGAAAAAAAAAAAAAAAAAAAAGAAATCCCCTGGATGTTGGAAAACTGAAGCCAGGGATGAAATGACTTTCCACACAGGGCCCCAAATCTAATTTTTTACCTGGTACCCCCACATGATCTCTCAGCTTGGGCACTACTGACTGACATTGTGAACCAGATCCTAGTTGCTTCTTCACACAGCCCCAAATTCCAGTACGTGGAAAACATCAGCATCTCCACAATCAAAAGCAATAATAGGCAACACAAAATGTGGTTTTTGGAAAGGGAAGAACAAAAATTTAATCAATGCAAAATGTTCATCTTTTTTAAAAGAAAAAAAAATAAAGAAAAAGTTTTTTACACCACACATATGCCACACATAACTCAAATATTTTCTTTTTAAACGGTGAGGGCAACACCCAAAGACTAGATAATTTTATCTAATTGTCTCAGCATTCTACTTATTTAACGACCCAAATTTTTACACCTTCTTCCCTGAAAGAAGTAATGGTAATTTTATACTACCGTAAATACCTGCGACTGAGCTCTATGACTGGGGAGGAATTTTAATAGCTTGAATACTGATGTATCGAAGCAGAGGCAGAAGACAGGTCACAGACATGAATTAAGACTATCAATTAGGGCACGGTCCTAGTCCGCGGGATATCACAGAGAATACACCTCCGAAGGGGGCACACAGGCACCTGGAGATAACCACACCTCTGATCTACTATCCTTAAAGAACTCTCATAGTAAACACGCATCCCAGGAGCCTGGGATTGTCTCCAGAGGGATGTCTACTGCTTCTGAGGTGACGGGGAATGGGGGGGTCGCGCGCGGAAGCGGAGCCTGGAGTTGGGGAGCCACAAACACTAGTCCCAGTTTCGATGATTCGGGTCCCTTCGGGTAGGACCTACAGTCGCCTCTCCCCAATCCCTTCACCCAAGGCCCTCCATCACGCTACGTTCCCGCAAGCTGCGGTTCGGAGTTCCCGGGCGCGCCCCACACAGTCCCAAACCCCAGAAAGTCTCCCCGCAAGAGCTGACCGGTGTGGACGCTGGCCACGACCCTCGGCGAGTCCTGCGATCGGGCTGTTGCGGCGCCAGAGGCCGTCGGCGCGCAGGCCGCGGGGCCATAAACAGGATGTCGGTGGCGCGGGCCGCTGTTAGCAGAGCGGCCCTCCCCTCACCTCCCGGCAGCCCCGCCGCCTGGAAATCCCCGCCCCGGCCGCCCGGGCCGCCTGGCCGCCCCGCTCCGCGCCCCTCTCACGGTCCCCAAGCTGGCCACGGCGGTCTCCACCTCCCCACCGTGACACTCACCACTTCCGTGTGCGCCGGGCCGCGCGGCTCCTTGGCGCAGCGTCCTTCTGGGTCAGGAGACTGGCTGGCAATTCGGCCAGCCGTGCGGGGCCCACTGTGGACACCTGCAGCTAAGGAGAGGAACCGAGAGGACGAGCAAGGCTGGGCGCAGACCCCGCGGAGCGTCAGCAGCTGCCGGTTACTCCGCGGCTGCGGCGGCCTGCGCTCCAGGACGCACCGGCGCCCCGCCCCTCCAGCTCAGGGCCCGCCCCCAACGGGCCCGCCCCTATTGATTACGCCCCCTTGTCTGGTCCACCTCCCGTGACGTCAGAAGCTGCTCCCACATTGGGACAGAGCCAAGACCCAAGCCTGAAGACCCTGGAGTCTCCGCCTGCTCGCCACGCCCCCATCCGGGCTCGCACTCGAGCAAGTGTCTCAACCCGATTCCTCTTACCAACTAGCTTGTGAGACCTGAACTCAAACTGGACATAACTGGAACACTTCTTTAATCCCAACAATCCTGGAGGCAGAGGCAGGTGGATCTCTGTGAGATGGCCTGTTCCACCCCCAAAAAAAGAAAAAAGAAAAGAATAAGAAGACGTGAACTCACGCAGGGAATAAGAATTCGCCCGCTAGAGCGACCTGTGCCCTTGGAGGCATTATCCCTGTCCTGTGTGTTTACTTCTGCCCTATCCCTGCCACTCCAGAAGAGGGTTCCGGAAAGACTTGTCTAGCAAGAACGAAAGTCACTTTGCCAGTTGCTGCGATAAAATATTTGACAAAAGCAATTTAAGGAAGAAAAAATTTGTTACACCGTACAGTTGGAAAGAATACAGACCATCATGATGAGAGAAGTCTTGACAGAAACTTGAGGTAGAAAGTCACATTGCACAAATGCTCAGGAAGAAGAGAGGATGGATGCTTGTGTTATCTTTCTCCTGGATATTAAATCCAGGACCACAATCGATGGAATGGTTCTGCCCATAGATAAAGTGGATCTTATCTCCATTACCCTAATCTAGATAATTCTCAAGGGCACAGCCAAGGAATAGACTAGTCTACAAAATCCCTCACAGGCCTGTGCAAAGCAAGTTTTCTGGGAGATCTTAATCTAGGTAATTCTCAAGGGCATAGCCTTGGGATCTATACAATCTATACCTAATCTATACAATCCCTCACAGGTATAGCTGGTCTCCTAGGTGATTCTAATTGTCAAATTAACAATACCATCATAAAGATTTAACCAGAAATGAAACCTGGGGCTTCCACAAGTTTCTTCAGGTCCAGCCTCTGTTCTGTGTAAGAGCTCCCTGTAAAGAAGCAGGGGAGACAAACTATGGGAAAGAGTAATAAGAATTAACATCCACTCATACCTAATCTGTGTCCAGTGCTTTTGATTTTTCATTAATCATTGTCTTCCATAGTAGGTTTGTTTAGTCTTATCCACAAAACAAAAAAGTGTGGTTCTCAAGTGTCTTTGATTCTGCCTTCTTAAACTTGTGGGGTATTCGCCAGAAAAGACTGATCAGACATGGGTTTAAGCCTATATAAAGATTTTCTTAGCTGACCAGCAACTACACTGGGTGTTCAGGATCCCAATGTAGGCCCGAGTCTTTCTTAGGGTGAGCTTTTAAGTACAAAGACAATGTTTTGGGTTGACATACTTCAATTAACAAGAACAGTTAGCCAGAAGCAGAACTACAGATGCCAAAAAGCTAAGGTCAGTACAGTCAGAGACATTCCCAAAACTATGGCCTTTGATAGATTAGGTCTTTGCTTTCATTTTTGGCAGGTGGTACTGTCCACATGGTGAGTTTTACACCCTGAATGGCACTTCCATCATGGAGTCAGTTGTGCTAAGGTCCAGGGCCCTGTTACAAACCTGTGGTTCTTCTCATGATTTAGTGTGGGGTGCTCACAAAATTGTCATGAAGTAAAAGGTTTTCTAAAATGTGTAAGAACCCAGTTAATTTAAAAGTCAAACATAATGAATCTGAAGTATTTCTAGCCATGCCTACCCATTGTGTCCAAATATGTCACTACAACCTTGGTTCTGAACACACAAGTCCACTTTAACCTGTAAGTACTGTCACTACACACACTGCCTGCAAACAGTTCCTGAAGCACTTTGGCTCAGATCCACCTGTTATAAATTGTACAGTCTGTCTGTCTGTCTATTACTATATATAGAAAGCTTGCTGTTCTTATAGAAACATTTGTTATGACAAAGACTTTGAGTAGTATTTCTCCTCTTGTTCCACACCATATATGTTTGCAAACAGTTCCAAACTGTATATGTTTGGATTGAATTCTGTTAAAATGATTTTTAAATTAGCTGATTAGAGGCTGATTGTCACCAGGCCCAGTAATCTGATTTAATCCCCAGAACCCACATCATGAAACGAAAGATCTGACCACCAAAAGTTGTCTTTTAACATCCATATGTGTGACACCACACATGACTGCCCCCACACCCACAAATAAATTAATGTTAAAATTAAATTAAATTAAATAAAAAATTAAAATCCTGTTTCAGTTACTCAAGTTTCACACACACACACAAGTTTATTGTGTTTTGACTTTCAATTAGGACAGAATTTCCAGCAATTTCTGAAATGACATAAACATACTTCTGTGATTTTATGATATTTGTGCAAAAGTGGTGTTCTCAGCATCGATGGTGATACAGACAAATATCAGTCAACTCTGAAAGACATCAAAGGTGCTCTGAGTTTACAGTATCCAATATTCAGCCATGATTCAATTCTTTAGTTAAAAACAAGCAAGCACATCTGTTCTGATTAGTGTTTGTCAGTGATACAAACTGCAGTAATCTAAGACAGAACCTCAGTTGAGAAAACGCCTCCACCATATTAGCCTGTAGGCAAGTGTGCAAAGCATTTTCTTGGTTAATGATTGGTTCAAGAGGGCCAGCCCTCTGAAGGCAAGACCCCTGTGCAGGTGGTCCTGGAGGGACTAAGAAAGCAGACTGAGGAAGCCATAAGGAGCAAGTCAGTAAATAGTACTCCTCAATGCTCTCTGTTTCATTTCCTGCCTCTAGGTTCCTGCCTTGACATTCCTCAGTAATGGACTCTAATCTATAAACTAAAATACCCTTTCCTCCCTCAAGTTGTTTTGAGTCAATTTTTTATCATAGCAAAGAAAACTCACTTTTTTTTTCAATAAATTATATATATATAAAATTATTTCTAAAATACAATTCCTTATGATTTGTTATCAGTAAATGTTTGAGATAGATAGATAGATACATACATTCATAGACACATAGATAGATATGGTTGCATGGAAATTTTCTCAGGCAAAAAGAGTTACTCATTGGATACAAGTTTAAGAAACCCTGCCTAATAAAATATTTTCAGAGCTGGAGAGATGGCTCAGTGGTTAAGAGCACACTGGCTGTTCTTCCAGAAGCCCCAGTTTCAATTCCAAGCATCCACATGTCAGCTAACAACTGTTTGTAACTCCAGCTCCAGGGGATCCAACACTTTTATGAAGAACTCTCACACAAACATACATGCAGAAAAAACACCAATTCACATAAAATAAATAAATCATTAAAACAAACAAACAAGATTAACCTGGAGTCAAAAGTCATCCTGGCTGGGCAATGGTGGTGGCCTTTAATCCTAATACTTGAGAGGTAAATACAGGTGGATCTCCATGAGTTCAAGGTCAGTCAACAGATCAAGTTCTAAGACAGCCAAAGCTATACAGAGGAACCCTGTCTCGAAAAACCAAACCAAACCAAAGCAAAACAAAAAGAGTCATACTCATATCAATCTACAGTCTAATCTCGATCATTTTCCTTCCTGTGTATCTATCCCAGCAGCTCAGTTCCCTAATCCCCACCATGTGATCCAAGCCACCATCCTTGTTCACTTGAAAAACCACGAGCAGCTCTTAATCCATCATTGTGATTTGACTCTAGCCCCTCAATCAATTCTCCAATGCATACTTTTAAATGTCTGTATCCTTCCACTCCTGGGCTCAAACCACTCCTGCCCTTCGTCCTAAAATCCTCTCAGGCCATGTGTGGTCAGAATCCTACACCTTCACATGACTGCTGACAAGGACAGCACACTTACCCAACTCTACTCACCCTGCTGGATCCTACTTGATGTCTAGGGGCTCTGAGAAAGGTATGCTGTGGAGGAAAAGAACATCATAAACTAAAGTTATTGGCTTTTAGGTTCAACCTCCACCCTTAACTTCATGTGTTTCTCTAAATGATTTGTGGCTTACTAATAAAAGGTGAGCTGCAGACTAAATGACTTCCCATGTGCCTCAGGAAGAGGGAAGAGCTGTCAAAAACCTGGGTGGATCTAACAGGAAAGCATTAGGCCTTGGTACCTGTACTGTAAGTGCTGGTGTTCAAGTCTTAACTTGCCCGCCATACTGTCAACACCTTAAGGCTGTTTGCAAAATTTTCCTCACCTGTTTAAATAGGGATAATACCTTACTTGTACGGGTTTTTCTAAAGAATGAAGATAATGTGTGCCTGGCATGTGGCATGGGTATAGAAAATTGTAGTGACTTTTGATTTTACCTGTGTCATAAGGAACAGGTAGACGCTACATGAACGCAGACACACACATAAGAATGAACTTAGCTTTGTACTTAGCTAGCATCATGATCATGAAGGTAGTTCTCCCAGGGTGAGATTTATCCATTGCACCCCGGATGTGCTGATGCCTTTGAGTTCTCCAAACTCAGGAAACTCAAACATAATTTGTGGTAGTTGGGGAACCATGTTTGCTTTCTCCTCTGAATAGAAGAAAAAAAATGATGAACTTGGTCTTTTGTTTTGCTCTATCTGTCTGTCTTGTCTGTTTATTGAGACAGAATTTTACTATGTAACCCCGGCTGGCCAGGAATTCACTTTGTAGACCAGACTTCAACTCACTGAGATCTGCAGAGGAAGTCTGCTACCTGAGTGCCAGGACTAAATACATGAGCACTTGACTCAGTCTCCAATTTTTGTGTCTTATTTTGTTTTTTCATTGGGACCCACTGAGCTTAATTCGTGTTCCTCGTATGAACCTGGGTAGGGAGTCATTAAATGGAGCATGGGTACCTTAGCAGTGGATACTGCATTGAAGAAAAATACTCACCCTCCTCAACAAGCCTGTTAAGAATTATCTAGCTGCTCATGAAGTGGAATCCAAAGAGGGCTTCCCTAAAATGATATCCATTCTCCTGTCCCAGACAGGATTCAAAGAAAAACAAACTTTCTGACCTCTAAGTGTTCTTAGAGGTTCAGAGAAAAAGTCTGCACTAGTTCTCTCTCTCTTTGCTAGGACAAAATCCCTAACAAAGGCTATTTAAGAAAAAACGGGCTTGTTTTGGCTCACAGTTTGAGAATATGGCTCATTCTGCTGAGAAATTCTAGGCCGCCTTGAGGAGGCTGGTCACATTGTATCCACAGTCAGGAAGCAGAGCCCGTGAGGTGGCTGGTCACATTGTATCCACAGTCAGAAAGCTGAGAGCCAGGAATGCAGGTGCTCAACTCACTTTGTCCTCTTTGTGCAGCAGAACTCTGGAACAGTGCAGCTCATAGTTAGATTGGGCCTTATCAGTTAAACCAGAGAGTCTCAACATGTGGGTTGCATACAATCCCTTTGGGGGTTTCACAGAATAGCACCTAAACCATCAGGAAACACAAATATTTACATTACAATTTATAAAATTAATAAAATTGAAGTTATGAAGTAGCAACAAAAATAATCTTAGAGTTGAGGGTCACCACCTGGGGAACTGTATTAAAGGGTCACAGCATTAGGGAGTTAAACTAGAAACTCTCACACTCCCAGAGGTTTATCTCCTAGGTGGTTTTAGATCCTGTCCAGTTGACTATCAGGCAGAATTCAATGTACATAGAGAAGTCAGAGACCACATCTTCCATCAGCCATAGGAACCTAAGAGAACACAGTATAGTGGTGCTGTGTGGCTGAAGACCGTGAAAAGATAAGTCTTATGCAAAAACGTTTATCCCTTCCCCCAGAAAGTGATTTAGACAGCTATAAACACATTTTTTAAAAGTAGGGTTTTGTTTTGTTTTTTTCTTTGAAGAATCCGTTCAGGGCAGGTTTCTCAACCTTAGTATGCTTTGGTCCTGGAAATGCCTCTCAGGAAAGGGCTATTTTATGCATCAATAGATACTTAGCAGCATCTCTGATACCTACTTTCTAGTTACCAGAAATGAAACTCACTCTCTCTCTCTCTCTCTCTCTCTCTCTCTCTCTCTCTCTCCCCCAGCTCCTACTCTTCTCCTGCTCCAGCTGTGGCAACCAAATACATCTTCAGAAATCACCTAATGTTCTATATGGGGTAAAATTGTCTCCTCTTCTACTTGTGAAACACTAAAATGGGAATAATATGGACAATGGATTAGAAGGCATGACCAATTTCACTATGAAATCATCAAAAACAGTAATAATAACCATCCAAACATACATACACAATTTTACACATAGTTTCACTCCAAAGAGCATTTGCCCATTAATCTATTACCCTGTCAAAATCATTATCAAGGTAACAATGGCAAAGAATAGTCCAACAATGATGTTTTCTATTGAAAAGTTTGTAGAAAAGCACTCCACAGCTGAAACTCTGCTGTGCAAATCATAAAATGTAATTACAAAGGGCTGGAGAGGTGGCTCAGTAAACAAGAGGACTTCTTGCTCTTCCACAGGACCCAGGTTCAGTTCCCAGCCACTATGTGTAACTACATCTGTAACTACAGCTCTAGGGGATCTGATGCCCTCTCCTGACCTCCACCAGCACCAGGCATACACATGATACACAGGCATATGGCACATATGTAGGTGAAACCCTCAAACAAATAAAAATAAATTTAAGATCTTTTTTTATTTAAATACAAAATGTTAGAAACTGAAGAAAAATAAAGCCACCCACATACTCACAACTCTCAACATAGACGTGGTCTCTCTTCATTATTAGGCCATTAAGCATATTTTACATATATGTATACTCATGGATAACATACAATTCTACACTTTCTTGAACTTCAATTTACAAGCATATGTTCATGTTTCTGTATACAACTAACACACATCACAACTAACACACCACCATAGGCAAGAAGCTTTTAAACACCAATTGTGAAATGTAATATGTAAATAGTCACTTACAGAGAGATCCACAGGGGAAAAAGGTCATTGGGTTGAATGGGTTACACATTTTTAGATTTTCCAACCATAGGTCAACTGACAAATTACCTTTTATGCAAATGTGCCATGACCTCAGACATACACAGTGTCAAGTTCATCAATAGCAAGCATCATAACTTGTAAAATAGTTTGCATCTTTATCATTTTAAAAGGAGCTTTGTTGTTTGATTTTGGAGTTTCCCTGATTATTAAGGAGATGGGTAATTGTTTATTTTCTCACTAAAATCCACTTTCTAAAAAGTTTACTTATCAAAGTCTACGAATGTGAGGAGACTGGTAGAATATCATCTGCCTCTTAGCCCACAGTCTTTTGGGATGTAGCATGTCATGTCAACTTATAATAATGAATTCTTTAATAAAGAGATTGTGACATTTGAGCATTCAGCTTTTTCAGTATACTGTTTGTTCCCTAAGACATTATTTTTGTGGCTGTTCCCCTTTCCTTACTGCCAAGCATGGTAGGTTGCTGTAGGCTGTCAGACTTTCTCTGGGGTTTGTTGTTCCTTGGTTAGCTCTGTGGTTTCTGGGGGATTCTTCAGAAAGCCTTGTCTTCATCTTAGATTAGATAATTGGATACAACAGATGCTAAGTATCAACTATGTGCTACGTGTTGTTCTAGACTACAAACACTGAAGTTCAATGGACAAAAAGTGTTCCTTGGGGCTGAAGAGATGGCTCAGGACCCATTGAGGAGTCTGTTTGGGGAAGCCGCCTCCGCCGCCCCCTGTCCCGGCTCCCCCAACCCCGGGTTCCCTCAGCCCAGCTCGGTCCAGCCCGGGTTTTCCGGAGAATGAAGTTCATGTACAAAGAGGAGCATCCGTTCGAGAAGCGCCATTCTGAGGGTGTGAAAATCTGGTCTCGGTAAGAGTGGGAAAAGCTCCCAAAGCCCGGATAGGAGACCCAGACAAAAAGAAATATCTGGTGCCTTCCGATCTTACAGTTGGTCAGTTCTACTTCTTGATCTGGTAGCGAATTCATCTCTATGTGAAGATGCCTTGTTTTTCTGTGTCAACAATGTCATTCCACCCACCAGTGCCATGATGGGTCAGCTGTACCAGGAACACCATGAAGAAGACTTCTTTCTATACATTGCCTATAGTGAAGAAAGCATCTACGGTCTGTGAAGCTGCTGTCCCTGAGGTGGGGGGTTCCATTCTACAGAGAGAGGTGGCGCTCCTTCCTTGCCATCCAGTTCCTTCTTCAGGCTTTCACCATCTCCTTTCTTCAGGACCTGCACTTAATGTTTGAGGCTGTCTCTCCAGTCCTTCTCAGCAGGAGGGGCAATGGCAGACACAGCCTCTGTACACCTCTCTTTCCCCTTGTTTACCCTCCATTCCCACTCTGCTTTAGACTTCTTGATATCCATCTCTGTCTCATCCGATGATTGTTTCGGTTTCTATTCTCTTTCTAACCGCCCATTGGGCTCAGAACCCCAATAATCCCTCCTTTCACTACCATCTTTTTGGGGGGTAGATGGAAGGGATTGACATTGGGTGTGGGAGGTAGGAGGCACATCAATAAAGATGAAACCACCGAGCTGAAAACAAACAAACAAACAAACAAAGAACACTAGCTGCTCTTGCAAAGAATCCAGGTTCAGTTCCCAACATCCACATGGCAATTCATAACCTTCTGTAACTCAGTTCCAGGGACTCTGACACCCTCTTCTGCCCTCCATGGGCACCAAGCAAATATATATAGTGCACATATACACCTGCAGGCAAACACTTATAGACATAGAAATAAGTCTTTTAAACATCTATTCATAGAAAGTGTATTGAATTAAAAAAAAAAGTCTACTGGATGAATGTCAACTTGACACAAGCTAAAGTCATCTGAAAGGAGGGAACTTCAATTAAGAAAATTCCTCCCTAAGATCAGGCTATATGCAAGCCTGTAGGGCATTTTCTTGATTAGTGATCGATGGGGGAGGGCCCAGATCAGTGTGGACAAGGCCATCCCTGCACTGGTGGTCCTGGGTTATGTAAGAAAGTAGGTTAATGAGAAAGTCATGAGGAGCAAGCCAGGAAGCAGCACTCCTCCATGGGCTCTGCATCAGATCCTGCCTCCAGGTTCCTGCCCTGCTTGAGTTTCTGCCTTGACTTCCTTCAATGATAGACTAAGATGTGGAAGTATAAATCAAATGAACTCTCTCCTCCCCGACTTGGCTTTTGGCCATGGTGTTTCAACACAGCAATAGAAATCCTAACTAGAAAGGCAAGTGGTCCTTGTCAAGGAAAATCATTGAAAACAAAGTAACTTAACAAGCTGCAACATGCTGCCTCCCATCTTGGCCTAGGAACACTGGGATTATAAATGCCGACTACTGCTGTTTAGCTTCCCATGAGTTCCAGGGATTTGAACTCAGTTCCACCCACTTTCAGGGTGAGTACTTCATCCACTCACTGAGCGACCTCCCAAACCCTCATCAGTTTTTGTGTGTGTGTGTGTGTGTGTGTTTAAATTAACAGCCTCTTTCCCTCATCTTACCGTTAAAACACAAAGAAAAGTAAAATCAAATGCTATTATTTTTAGCCACCCAACTAACCTTAGCTGGTCACTAGTTGTGTCTTCTTATTGTGTTTACTAACCCATTACATCAACTTCACCTGTGATATGGAATTGCTTAGAACCATGAAAACAGTAGGCCATTTAAGTGTGTAATAGCAGATTGAAAGTAAGAGCCAAAGGGCTGTGGGATGCCCCTTCCCCTCAGGAAATGTTTGCTGGGTGAGCATGAGGACCTGAGTTCAGAGTTCTATAACTCATTAGTAACTCAAGCTTTGGTATGTGCGCGTGTTGGAGACATATATGCATCTTGTATGTATTGTATCTAAGTATGTAAATAAACCTAACAAATGTTTAATGAAATCTTACCTTAAAGGCACCACACAGCAAGTAATAAAAGTTCTAAAAATATTCACTGAGTAAATCATTGAAAGAGAAAGATGAAAAGGCAATGAGTCAGATACATGCATGACTGAGAATACTCATGCTAAAACTTTCTGGACCAAAATATTTTAGGGCATGTCATCATTACCATGAACTTGGCATGTGGCTAAACCATCAAACTATGGCTTGAGGAAAGCTTGAATATGAATCGGGAGAACTTTCTCAGCCCATCTGTGTAAAATAGGAGGTTCATTCTTCACTGCTTCAACTCTTCTAAAAGGACACTCATTGGCTCCATTCTCAGCCTAACTGTGCCGCAGGCTGAGTAATTGTGGTGACATTGTAGCAATCTGACTAGAACACGAACTTCAGCTTAGCCCTGAGACAGCCTTGTACCCCTGCAGTTTCCCCCACTCCTCTTCAGTGTCACAAGTCAGATTCTATCCAGCCTGTTTGTCCCGTGAGACTATTATGAAACTAGCTTTAAGAATACACATAGGCAAGCCAGGCAGTGGTGGCACACACCTTTAATCCCAGCACTTGGGAGGCAGAGGCAGGTGGATTTCTGAGTTCCAGGCCAGCCTGGTCTACAGAGTGAGTTTCAGGACAGCCAAGGCTACACAGAGAAACCCTGTCTCGACAAACCGGAAAAAAAAAAAAAATACACAGAGGCAAGGGACCAAGTAAAGTGACTGTCAGGCAAGCCAGAGGACGAGAGTTCAGTACCCAGAACCTATAATAGTAGTATGTGTCTGTCATCCCAGAGCTACTGTAGCAAGATAGGAAGCACAGATAAAAACTCCCAGGAGCTTCGAGGCCAGCTAGCCCTGTGTAGCCAGCAAAAAATATGAGACCCTGTCTTGAAAAAAATGGAAGGTGAGAACCAGTTGGGGGAGGAGGGTGGTAGAGCACCCAACATCCTCTTCTGCTGCTACACATGCACCCACTCCCACACATGTATACATATATACATGCACATACTAGAAAAAAAAGAGAAAAGAAAAAAGTTTCAGCATTCTGCAAAGCCAATTGATCTGTAAAGTGCTGTATTTAAAATGCATAGCCATTGCTTCTATGTTCGTATATCAATCTACTCCTTTATAGATGCCTCAACCCCTCCGTCCCAAATGCTAGTTAGTGATAGAGCCTCCAAGCTTCTAGGAATTCTTGTCTCCATTTCCTATCTTGTTATAGGTGTGCTGGGATTACCCATGAATACATCGGTCCTGGGGAACTGAACTCCGGTCTTTTGGCTTGTGTGGCAATCACTTTACCCACAGAACCAGATGCTGGATGAACATTCTATCACTGAGTCATACATCCAGCCCTTTAGGTAGCACCTTTGTTGGCTGCATATTGCCCCTATGGACATGGTGCTCTTTAGCCACTCCTGTATTTCCCGTTGACCAAGCCCCCTTGGTTGCTTCCCTCATCTTTCTGATTATCATTAGGTACTTGTAAGCTCCAAACTTGTGGTTGTTCACCACTGCAACTGGTCCCTATGATAAGCCCCTCCATCCTTTAGAGCCTCGCTCTGGGATCATGCTCCTGCTTGGAACTGTAGTCTGAGGAGGAAGGAAGCTGCCACCTAAGTTCTTGGTGATGCTAGTTCCTCTTTGGCAGTGTGTTCTTAATGGTTTTAGTGAATAGTGTAACGTTTGGGTCTTCCTTGGAACGCTGACTTCTGGTCTTGCATGATGCTGTCACGGAGCATATTAGCTGCCATTCCTTACCTCATTTCTTCAGTCTGACTTAGGTCTTTCTATCACTTTTTCCACACTCCTAAGAACACCGATAGTAAGGTTGCTTCATCTTCTGCAGCCCTTGAAGAATTGTCCCTACACTGGTGCTCCACAAGTAGATACACTTCTCTGGGGCCAGTTCAGGTGACTTACTATTTATAGATGACCAAAGTTCTCCCCTTAATCTGACTACTGGATAGCTCAACATCAAATTTTAATCAAATATCTCTCACATATTTGAAAATGCATGACCTGCACTGTATGTGTTTCACATATGTGAGAATGCTTGATTTGTACTGTATGCATTATTTTTACCCCTGTTCCATCTCATTAAATTTAGTTTCACTTCACTCTGATTTTCTGACTTGCATTTACTCAATACACTATGTACCCTGTCCTCTCATAAAGACTGTGTGCTCATCATCCCATGGAATTCTGCTTTCTCTATGATGGGTTCTTGAGCAAGATACCACATTTCTTCTGTAAGGGGGGAGGAATGATAATGTCTACTCTACAGGGTTGTCATGAGGATTGATAATAGCTAACACCAATAGTTATTAAAATCAATTTAGCATTTTGGCCCCAAACAATAAGTCTGATATAGTTATTTTACATGACAACAATGTACTAAAGTTTAGAGCAAAACATCAGTTTATTCTATAAACACTCAACATAGAGAGTAAAATATCACTAATCATACTAATTATGACCTTAATCAAATTGAAAGCTTTTGCGGTTCCTGTAATTAACAGCAATGTTACTGAATGAATCAAGCTGTGATATAATGAATCTCCTTACAAAGAGTCCATTTATTTTTCTTTACAGATAAATGATGGCTCCTTCTGAGGCCCAAGAATGCTTGACTTTAAAATGTTTTGTTTTACAGGAATGTTAAGATTACTTTGCACTGACTATTAACAAGGAGGCTTATTCTGCCCTTGGGACTTAGCATATTGCATTAATAATTCAAACACTGTGGCACTCTGAAGACTAAGTTTGGCACCCTCAACACTGGTGAGCTCGCCAGTAGGCAGAAACTTAGGTCAATCCCTTGAGCCTTTCTCTTCCCATTGGATTACATTTGGTGATGCCTGTCAGCATAAAAATGATGTGTCTTTGCTGTTTAACTTGACAGCATCTATGTATATTTCCTGGCCTAGATATCATGCCTGCATCTGACAGATGGAGATAGTTGAAGTGGATAGCCCAAGTTGCATGCCCTTAAACAGCAGAAACGAAACAGAGGGACGCTGTTTCTAAAATTTTGTTATTTGACTAGGAAAGTGATATATAGAAATCAGATAGGCTCTAAGGTCTGTGGCACTGACAGTTCAACTCCCATCAGTCAGAGGATCTTTTCTCTGTGCTAGCATGTGCATGGGCTCTACTCATTTCTGAGAAGGTGATACGGGAAATACGATCAGTAGCAACCAAACAAACTGCATGTATTAAGGGTAATGTGCATCCCTGGTGAGGAGGTTACTCTTCCTGCTCTGAAGATCATGTCTACACTGGAGAAAGATGATGATGAGATGTCCTCCTGGAAAATAAGTGATAAAGTGTTACCTTGCTGAAACAGATTAAAAAGTGACGTAAGACTGCAGAGGCAGGAAACATCACTGAAAATTCAGGTTGACTTCACGGAACATATGAGCTGAAACTTGGGGTTGGGGGAGGGCAACTTGAAAATGATCGTCAGGCTTCTCTAGTCATTTTGAATTGCTGTGACCAGAAACCTGACAGAAACAAAGGAGGCTATGCTTACAGCATCAGGGCGATTTCAGACCACTGAGGCCGTAGGATGTGTGGCAGCTGTAGGATATAGTCCACTCCTGGAGTTACAGTGAGCCAAGAATTGGAACTGGAGCAGGGGTGTGGTGTAACTTTGAAAGGCCTGTCCCTAATGACCTGTTTGCACCAGCTGGCCTTCTTCTCCCAAAGGTTCTACAGCCTCCCAAAATAGCATTGCCAGCTGGGGACCAAGTGTTTATAAAATGAGCCTGGGGGAGATGTTTCAGGCTCACATCATAACAGGCTTATTAAATAAATGACACTAAGTCCTGCTGAGAACTGTTAAGACTAGATTTTGTTTTGTGTATAAATTATGTAGGTATTTTCTTCACACAATTGAAAAATGATATTTATTCATTTTATTTTATTTGTGTTTTAGCTGCATGTATGTCTGTACACCACATGCATACTCGGGGGTGCCTGTGAAGGTCGAAAGAAAGCATCAGATCCCATGGAACTGGAGTTGTGGATATTTGTCAACCACCACATGGGTCCTGGGAACCAAAACCAGGTCCTCTGCAAGAGCAGCAAGTACTCTTAGCCACTGAGTCATCTCTCCAGGACCTTCACTCAATTTTAAATGTCACGATTGCAGAGAAAACCATCTCTCAGTATTCTGGGGGGATTGTTCCTAGTACTCTGTGGGACACCAAATTCTAACAATGCTTATGTCCCTGTACAAAATGGCTTAGTATTTGCATGAAATCCAGGTACATTCTCCATACACTTCAAATGACCTCTAGATGACTTATAATACCTAGTATAATATAAACACTATGCAAATGGTTGTTAAATTGTAAATATACAGAGCTATATAGAAAACACACATATACGTGTAGACATACACATAAACTGTATTTCAGCTTAGTCATTAGGAAATTATGATGAAAAAAAAAGTCTACATAGGTTTAGTATAGAGATAGTTTAGTGTGTGTGTGTGTGTGTGTGTGTGTATGTGTGTTGCATGCACACGAGCTCACATGCCCAGCACCCATGTTAAAAACTGAGCATGACAGCATGTACATCCTCCTTCAAATGGAGGCCAAACAGGATGTCCAGTCTCTTCCTCTATCACTCTCCATCATATGGCCTGGATATAGGGTTTCTCACTGAACTGATTCGGCTAGGCTGACTGGCCAGTGGGCTTTCAGACCAGCCTTTCTCCCCACCCCCACATCCCCTTGCCAAGAGAGGTTACAAACAAACAAAACCAACAAAACCAAAAAAGGACAGCCAGAGCTACACAGAGAAACCCTGACTTGAAAACAAACAAAAACAAAACAAACAAACAAACAAACAAAAAACCAAAAAAACTTTACAAGCAAATTTGCAAAATCTAGAAGCTTCTGGCCATATGGGAAATTCTGGGAGATGTTGGCCCAAACCTTGTTCCAGAGACAAGATGCACCAATGGCTCTTAGAGAAACCCAGCACCTAGGAGCTGGGAGGTGGACAGAAAGCATGTGCAAAGGGGGCCATGGGAGCTCTCTTCTGAAATGACCCATCAGCTGCCCATATTATTCTTCTGCTATCTTCCTTTGCTCTTTCTCTCTCTGCATGTGTGTTTTATCTCCAGGTTTTTTGCAACTGCTATATAGGAGACTTCTCATCTCCCCACCCCCAACTCTTATTGTGCCTCTCTCTGTGCCTCATGAGTAATGGACTTCAGTGATTGTCCTTTTGTGTAGAAATTGCCTAGCTTTACAATATTTAAACCCTCATAAAAATTTCACGAAATGGGTATTTGTTTGAAATAAAATAGATGACAATATCTCTAACAATGTACTGAGTCTTTAACCAACTCACTTAAGACAGCTAGAAATGCCCACTCACATTCTACCAGGAAATAGCAAGAAAAGATAGACATGTGTTTAAGTTCTACCATCTGCTTTAATTCTCATCACTACCTTTTGAGGAGAGACTAGGTATTTGTCAAAGGTCACACCATGGCAGAGCAGGGATGCCAAACATCAAAGCTCTGGTTCTTCTTGATGTACCACACTATTGTACACCCACTAGGGAGGCCCTTTCAGATACACTTAAATACTTATCACTGCTCTCTCGTGCAGCGATTCACTAAGGTCCAAATTAAATAGATTCGGTTAACAGAGTAGCAGAAAGGAAATCAATGCCCAACTAGAGCAAGTGCCCTCACTTCCCTGAACTTCAAGGTCTTATTTGCACACATGTTTGAACAGAGTTATGTCAACACTAAGGTAAATAACACCAAGCAATACCTATCAAGTAGCCTAGCCACTGACTGAAAAGACAGGCCAATTTCTTTCTTTGGAGCTTCTGTGGCTTAAGTGGAAATCCTTCTTTTTACAGTGTGTCAAAGTCAGTACTCAGGCCTGACAATCATATTTGTTGAGTGGATGCATCTAATTCAGCTAACGTTACATCTGGGAGTGGCATTTGTTAACTCATAAAAGAGCAGATTAGCTGCAGATCTAGCATCACCCAGCAGCATCCACCATCATGGAACGTAAATTGTAACCACTGTCAATATCCTTTGAGGCTTTTCTCCATAGCAACTACTATCATTTGGGAAGAGATTAGGGTGGGAAAAAGTCCTTTCTTCCAAGTCCCTCAACTACACCAAGTACTGCTGCTTTGTCTATCCTTCCTTCCTTCAGTCTTCCTTCCTTCCTTCCTTCCTTCCTTCCTTCCTTCCTTCTTACTTATGGTCCTGTAACTCCTGCTTCTATATCTTGAGTGCCAGGATTACAGATGTACACCACTTCTGATGTCTCCTTGTATTTCTAAGACCACAAGCTAAGTGAGTCAGAAGTGGGCTGTACCTCTGCCTATTCTCAGGTATATAAATTTAAGTGCACTGCTGCTTGGTGTCTCATGTCTTTAATCTCAGCACTCAGGAGGCAGAGGCAGGGAGATCTGAGTTCAAGGCCAGCCTGGTCTACATAGTTAGATCCAGGACAGCCAGGGATACACAGAAAGACCCTGTTTTAGAAACTAAATAAACTTAAATTAATTTTTTTTAAAAAGAATTAAAACACTTGGTGTAAAAGCAGAAACCAGGATTTTAAGCCCTAAAACACGGAAGAAAAAACAAAAACAAAAACCAAACCAACCAACCAACCCTTTGTGCTCGGAACCACTGCCCCATTTGGAATATAAGGTACATCAGTCTTGCTCCTAACCTTACCTCCCTAGATACTTATTTATCTTCTGGAGTCTACAAAAACTTTCTTAGAACTTATAAGGAAGAAGAGTTCCTCCCTTGGTTTCTCAGGTTATTTTACACATCTTAGAACTGTCTTTTATGCACAGATTCTGGCCAGTTTATATGACCCCATCCTAAACTATGAGTCTACGGCATGGTTCATACTTTCATCTGTTTGCATCCATTGGACAAGTGGGTAGACAAAAGGATCTATACAAAGCAGGAGGCAACACAACCACTTCAGAGGACTGAGTCCGAGTACTCACATTGCTAGGTAAAGTAGCTTTTGTTCTATAGACTTGCCTAAGCCTGAATCTGAATAGACAGGAAAAGGACATGACATTCACAGACATGTTAGATTGTCAAGGATGGCTAAGAAACATTTATAAACTTTCCAGGGAAATGCATGATTAGTGGTGATATCAGGCATGACCAACATTGGATAAAGCACCTCGTTCATCCGGGAGCCAAGGCAAGATGATACATTTGAGTTTCCCTGCAGCTCACAAGGTTAACAGGTCCACCAGTGAGGAACAAGTCTTTTCAGGCCTGACCTGCTCCCTGCAGGTTGGTAAGGTACGGGCAGGGAGCCGTGCTCCATGTGGTTGTGTTCATGGAAGCCAGTGATGTAAGATCTAAAGAAAGAATGCAGCTATGGAGACAGGTCACCTTAAGGCAGCCCTTCAGAGTACCTGTGGAGCATTCTAGAATACAAGGAAGTGAAGATCTTGACTTGTCAAGAAGCATCAATTCCTGTCTTATTCTCTTTACTAAAGACAACTGAAGATTGTAATGTTTATTAGTTGATGGCTTATGCCTTCCACTTTTTTGAAGTAAGGTACTAGGTTTGTTTCCCATGAACCCATGGGCTTCCCAAAAAGTATAAGTCTTCTCAACTCCATATTGGATGCTTTCACATGAGTATCCAAAACCACCCATGTCAGGAGGATTTCCACCGTAGAAACTGCCAATCGTGATATTGAGGTTTCCCACACCTTCCCTTTTGAAGCAGGCTAATAATCATTTGTTAGCACACTGCTGATTTTACAGCGGAAGATCCAAAATATAACCGTTTCCTCAAGTAAATGGTAAATCAAGAAAATGTGATGTTAGAGAGTAAGGCAAGGTTTAGACCATGGTTGCTTTTCTTTATCCCACAAAATTCTTGAAGACAGTGGCTCCTACTGCCACTGTGAGAGCATGGTCCGTCCCTGCCTGGTTCTAGGAAATTTATTTGTAGATGACTGTGAAGTCTGTTATGGGATGTCAGGGGCTACTGAAAGGGAAGGCACAAAATTGTCTGGTTTACTCTAAAGTAACCAGTGTCTACAGATGCTGTTAGAAGCTTTAAAAAACAGAAAATGCTGGAGGCCAAAGGTCACAGGTAAGCTGTGCAATAAACCTCCACAGGTCTGGGAGGAGAGTTTCTTTGGGAAGTTGTGGCAATCCAAAAAGGCATGTGTGTCACAAACAGAGCCACTCTGAGCCTCCACATACATGTTCCTGCCTTACCTAGGCCCCCAGTCATCCAACCAGCCAACCCTGGACTAAAACTTCCAAGAATATCAACCAAAACAAACATTTCTTAAGGGAAGAAAGGCTTCGTAGGAAACCAGCTCTGTCAAGACTTTGTTTATCCAGAAGAATACGAAAATAAATTTCTGTTATTTAAGCTGCCCAGGTTTAAACAACAAAACAAAGGCTTAAATAAAATAAAACCAGCAGAACTCCTGCCTCTCCATCTCAGCAGACTGGGTCTGGGTTGTGACTTCATTTAACACTCAGCCAGATTTACATTGAACTTAATCAGCCTACAAGAACAAACAGGATTTAAAATTTTTTCAGGACATTTCTCACCTAGTACCTTGCCCTGACCATGTACATGACTTTCTGGATTTCCCCATAGACAAAGGTGCTTCAAAAATAGTAACAAATAAGTAAATGGTAGGCCTTGGCAAGTTTAGGTTTGGAGGCAATTATTTTTTTTTGGTTTTGTTTGTTTGTTTTTCATTGGCTACTTTGTTTATCTACATTTCAAATGTTATTTCCCTTCTGGGTTTCCCCTCCAAAAACCTCCCATTCCACCCTCCTCCCCTGCCTCCACGAAGGTGCTCCCCCACACACCCACTCCTGACCCACCGCTCTATCATTTCTCTACAGTGGGGCATCAAACCTTCACAGGACCCAGGGCTTCCCCCCACTTGATGCTAGACCAGGCAGTACTTTGCTATGGCTGCCCTAGGAGAGCTATACAGAACCTGCCTCTGCCTAGTGACCTATTAGTGACATATTTTATTTCAGGCATTGCAGTTTATAGCCCCAGAAATTCTGTTCAGTGCCTTTTCACATTTTCATCTCTTAGAAATGTATCTTATTATTTTTCATAATTTCCTTGATTCCTTTAGGCTTTTTCCAGGTTTTCTTTTAACCCTTTGGTTCTCTCTCTCTCTCTCTCTCTCTCTCTCTCTCTCCCCGTCCGTCCCTCCCCCCTCTCTTTCTCTTTCTCTCTGTGTTTCTGTGTGTCTTCCTCTCTTTCTGATGGGTGACTTTTGAACCAGAGTTGTTCTGTGTAGCTCAGGCAGGCCTTAGACTCACCTCCGGTGGCCACTCAAAGGGTGCTATGACCAAGAATGTCTAACTCCAGAACATTCTGCAGGTTGTTGTTTATGGGTTGGAGAGTTCATGCAGCCCCAGTTCCGTTCCTTGTAACTCGAGCTCCATGGGATCCAGTGCTTCTGGCCTCTACAGGTACCTTCATCCACAAGCACACCCCCCCCCCATACACATAACTTCAAAACTAAATAAAATCTGCGGGGTGCTGGTGACATCTGCCTTTAATGCCAGCACTCAGGAAGCAGAGGCAGGAGGGTCTCTGAGTTTGAGGCCAGCCTGGTCTAGACAGCCAGGGATACAAAGAGAAGACCTGTCTCAAAAAGCCAAAAAATAAAAATAAGTAAATAAAATACCTGTTTTGAAAAGGTTATTGCTTAGATCAATTTCCTGTCAAGTAAATCAAATGTCTTCAAGGACAATCTCTGCCCATTTATTTTGTCCCTTTGAGCCATGCCTTCCTGATTCTTCATGGTTTGCAGGTTGTTGCACTTGGATGTTTCTTCATGTGTTTGTATGTGTCTGCACACTCTCTCCTGGGACTGTTCTAATGAAGACAACAGTCATGTAGGATTATGCTCCCTGCTATAAGCATCTTAACTTATAATTTTAATTAAATTAATTTAAGTGCCAGGGACAATGAAGCTTACCTTTAGCAGGGCTATCAACACCTTATTGAAAGTTCTAGTCAGAGAGACTGTTAGAACAGAAGTAAAAGGCACCCAAATTGAGAAGAAAAACTGCACTATTTTTATGTTATTAAACACAATCTACAAGATAGCTGCTAATGCTAACAGGCATTTCAGGAATATTTCAGGTTTCAAGATGAACAAACATAAAACAGTTGTTTCTATACCTTAGAACCCAAGAAATGTATACTTAGTACTAAAAATAAATGAAGAAAACCAAATCTATTTATATTACAGTGGCATAAGAAATACAAAATACCAAGAAATGTATTTCACCAAGTTGGTGAAATATTACACACCAAAAACTGCATTCTTGCTAACAAGGATTCGGGATAAACAGAAGCAGATGTGCATTTACTGATTGCAAGACACACAAAAATCCCATATCAAGCTTCCAGTAATGGAGAAAGTCTATCCTCCAATCCAGATGGGATTGAAGGAAGGCCTGAAATAGCGAAAACAATTTTGGGGAAAGAAATCAAAGTTAAAGGACTTATTACTCCTGGCTTCAAACTAATTCCGCAGCTAGACTTATCAAACAGTAGAATACTGGCATAAGGATACACTGACATACAGGCCAATGAGACTGAACTGACAGTGAAAACATAATTCATTTTTTATAAGAGTCAAAGGGAGAAAGTATAGTCTCTTCCACAGATCTTATCAGCATAACTAAATTTACAACCAGAGAACAGAACTGTGAGATACTTGCTTCCCAGTCTGATGACCTGAACTGAACCCTCAGAACCCACATTGCAGAAGGAAAGAACTGACTCCAGCAAGCTGTCTACTGCTTTCCACATTTGCACCGTGACATGTCCCCATCCCCAATGAATAAACTGTGAAATTCAAGAAAAGTTTTGACTGCTACTTTAAAAAACAAAGTTAGGCCTTCCCCTCATATCATATGCAAAAATTAATTAAAAATGAAGCAACATTCCAAATGTTGATCCTAAACAACTAAAACTTTAAATCCATTAAGAAAAATAATCAGGCAATCAAACAAACTAAAAACAAAACAAAACAAACCACAAAATTCCCACCTCTCCATCTTTGCAGATTAGTCTGCATTGGGGCTTTAACACATAGCTGACTTACATTGAACTTAATAATCAGCTTATGAGAAAAACTTAGGGTTTTAATTTTCCCAGGATTTTTCTCACCTCGTACCTTGCCCTGGCCATGTGCATAGCTTTTTAGATTTCCCCAAAGACAAAGGTGCTTTAAAATAGTAAATAAATAAATAGGGTAAATCTTGGAAAACATAGTTTGTTAACACATGCATGCTTGTATGTTTGCTGTCTTTAGCTCCTGTGTCTTCTCATGTCTGTGTTTGTGTGCGCAGCATATGCATACATGAGAGTGTGGTTGCACTTCCATGTACAGAGCCCAGAAGAGGCTATTGGGTGCCCTGATCTCCTACTGTCTGCCTTATTCCTTTGAGGCAGGGTCTCTCACTGTGCCGACAGCTATTATTGTTCAGCAAGGCTGGTGGCTAGCAAGTCCCAGCGATCCTCCCATTTCCACCAGTCATGGGCAGGGGTTGTAAGAGTGCATGGAACCATGTCAGGCTTTTTTGTGAGTTTGGAAGCAGGGCCTCATGCTTGTACAGTAAGGCTTTATCTCACGAGCCCCTTTCCAGACTCTTGGCAATGCATTCATACATATGACACCAAAGCACAGAATAAAATAAACTGAACCTCAGAGAACTCAAAACATTTTTTCTTCAGACAACATTATTAATAAAGTTTAAAACAGAAAATGAGAGAAAATACTGGCAAATCCTACATCTGTTAAGGATTGAATATCTAAAATATATGAGTGTCATCATGAAAATATCCCTGACACATGGCCCTCACTCTCTTCTTTCTATTCCTGAAATCCATGAAAATGTAGGTCACACTGTAGCCACAGTATCTACAAACTAACTTTCATTAAACAAGGTCCAGTTCCTTCAAGACCGGTGGCAACATCGAAGACTCTTGCCACACTCTGAGCCTGCTGGATTACACATAAGAGGTCCTAGAAGAACACTAAACTGAAAGCTTCAAAAGCAATTTGAAATGGAGACAGCAGCACTACCCGTGTGCTGATTTACATTCCAGTTCTGGGTTCATGTGTGAGTTTTGTGTCATGGGCAGGAAGGAAACTTGGAGCTCTGACAATCAGTCTCCATATTGGAATAATAGGCCAACCTGGCCTACTCTTGGAAACAATTGCAGTGAGACTGAAGGGAGACAGTGTACACACTGAAAGTGCTAGCGGATTCCAAAGTGCTAAACAAACAAGACTCATGAGCCTGCCTCAGCCTTGAGTCTACAAAAGCAACTACCGCTCACTCTGTAGAATCCTCTTTGTTCTAGGCTGTTGATAAATGCTTCACTCTTCTGGTGCAAAAGGGGTAGAATAGGAGGAAACCAAACCTGCTGGTGCTAGCCATTTCAGACCATCGAAGCAATTACAGCTAAAGCTAGATTCTATTTGCAATCTGCTGCAGAGATTGGGGGTGATGGATTGGTAAACTGAGAGGAGGCCGAAGGTCTGTGTTCCAAACTCCCATTGGCGATAAGGGAGCGATGTCTGCCAGGCCCTCTGAGAGGGAGAGGTGAATGTGATCTGTAATCTATCTTATTTGTGTTGTGGGCTTCCCTACAACCCCTTCAAACAAGCAGACACCATCAAAGTGCTGTAAATGGAACTGCAAAGACGGGCTAAGAGAATATTGACAGTCTACATCAATGAAGCTTTCCCAAGTGAGAGACCGTTACATATTTTAAAACCTAGTGTTCTCTGTGCTTATTTCTTTGCTGAGGAAGGCAATCTATTAGTGATGAGAAGACACTTGAAAAGGATAACATACATGATTGTAGCAGCCAAATCAGTCCCCTTTGTGTGTGTGTGTGAACAACTGGTTGCATTTGTGAAGTCTTACACATTAGAACATATATCTTACTGTCTTTGTTTTATTAAAAATAAAAAAATGCATGTACCAGCGGCCAGAAAGATAGCTCGTTGGGTAAAAGTGCTTGCCACCAAGTCTGATGATCTGAACTCCATCCCCGGAACCCAAATAATAGAAGGAGAGGACTGACTCCATTAAGTTGTCTTTAACCTTCCCATGCATTCAGAGGCATGGTCTCATACATATACACATGCACACACACACACAAACAAACACACAAACACACATGCGCACACACAAATACACACACAAGCACACATGCACACACACAAATACACATGCACACACATAAATACACACAAATAAATAAATAAAATTTAATTTCTAAAATGTTTTTAAAACTGAATAGAGAGTGGAGATAGCTCAGTAGTTAGCAGTGTGCATTGACTTTCTAGTGGACCCAAGTTCGGTTCCCGGTATATTCATTGGGTGGCTCTAGAGGGAACCTGATGCTTCTAGCCTCTGAGAACACCCGCGATCTCAAACACAAAATATTCATAATTTATTTGTTAGTTTGTTCTTCAAGTCAGGGTTTCTCTGTGTAGTCCAGGCTGTCCTGGAACTCACTCTGTAGACTACGCTGGCCTTGAACTTCGAGATTTGCCTGCCTCTGCTTCTCAAATAATCAAATAATTTTTAAAGGTAGAAAAAAGACATTTATTAATGTGATGCACACTGTACACTGTCTAAGCGTTATGGGCATGGTAGCTGGTGCCAGTGAAATTCATTGATTCTCTGTACTTCTCAGAACTCTTGGGAAGTTTCCTTTTAAATTTTCAGTCTCCTCTCTTCAAGGACATTATGGGTGCACTGAAGTCAAAGATCTTTGGTGGACTAAGTGATGGAATCCAGCTTCATTATCATCTTTAAATCACTCTCTTTAGTTGCTATGTGAATGAAATGTAAATTTAATTCTGGAGCTGGGATTGGACCCAAGGCCTCACACACAAAGCTCTGGCATTCAGCTACACCTGTAGCTCAAGCTTTTATTTTGTCTCTTTCTTTCTTCCTCTTCCTTTCTCTTCCTCCTCTTTCTCTTCAGTTTAATAAACTGTGTCTTTTTCTTAAGTCCCTGCCCTCTTTCCTAGTTTACTCTCAGTGCAAGAACTTACATAAGACAACATGCCATTCCCCAAGTCAATGAACACATACCAGGCACCCAGAGCACTGTGCTTCTTCACCAGTTTGTCCACTGTGCCCTCCTCATCCTTCTGTAGTGTTACCAACCAAGGATCCTCTGCTCACCTGAAACCTGGGGATCTGAAAACAAGTCTCTTCTCAAACTCCGGACCTGGCTGCTCAAGGTTTTAACATTAATGAGACCATTGACAACAACGGTTATTGATTTCTCAGATGTGGTTCACTTTGTCTCCTGGAATATTTGTTCTGTGATGGGTGCTCAAGAGATTCTTAGTGGCTGGGCAAGTGGTGGCGCACGCCTTTAATCCCAGCACGTGGGAGGCAGAGACAGGCGGATTTCTGAGTTCGAGGCCAGCCTGGTCTACAGAGTGAGTTCCAGGACAGCCAGGGCTACACAGAGAAACCCTGTCTCAAAGAGAGAGAGAGAGAGAGAGAGAGAGATTCTTAGTGAGTAAAAGGTATGGAAAATAGGCAAATTAGCAGAAACAAGAGTGGAAAGCAATAAAGCCGAACAGGCCTGGGGGGAAGGGGGAGAGACAGTGCTTATCAACCCTCAATTAATACATCTTGTAGGAAATTTGTCTATGTAAATAGTTGAGAATGCCTTCTAAGATGGAGGTGCAAGGCTGCACACTAAAGTCCTATTTAAATAGCATCATTCAATATGCAACCTTAAGTCCTTCAATGGGGCACTGGTTAAATAAATGCAAAATACATAGTAATCATTAAAATATGCATGGAACGTATTTATATATAGTAATATTTGAACTGAAGAAAATGCTAGAAAGTGTTTTGGTCCTCCTGAGCTCATGTGGTACGGTTATTAATCAGACTCTCAGTGGATCTGAGTGGTGCATCTCAATTTTTTTTTTTCATTCTGGTTTTGAAAAAAATAACCTGACTTTTTAAAGACTAGTCATCATTTTATGATTTTATTTTTAAAGAAGGGTTTTAGTTGTAAAGGAGAGAAACCTTTCCTTCTTCCTCATAGTCCCTCTGGCTCCAGCCTTGTGAATAGTATATTCAGATCCCCAACATTCCAGGATGTGCAAGGATCCCGGTCTGCACAGGTATTTTAGCCTTTAATACCCTAAAAAAAAACCACGTGGGGGGGTGAAACTAGCTGTTGGAGTGAGCAGTGAGAACTATTATCCAAACAGCCGGGATAATTTTCCAGGTTTCATGACTAAAACAAACAAATCCTCCCATTAGCCTACTTTGCTTTCCTGATAAACGCCTCTCCAAACTTTGTGTGCACCCCGAAACTGCTACAGGAAGACGTCTCAGACAGAGCGTGTTGGCGCTCAGCTCAATTTACTGGCCTTTGCACAGCTGGAACCAGCTGCCCTGGGCTGCAGCAGTTCCTGGAGTTTGCAAGAGGCGCAGACAGGCTAGCTCTGAGCTCCGCAGCCCCACGCGGTGTCCCCGAGGCTCACACTGGCAGGAGGCCTGCGCGTTGACTCCGCTTCCTCCGCTCGCTTTCCCGGAGGTGCCCGCCCACGCCACCGCCACCCCGCCGCTGAGAAGTCACGCTCCAGCCTCGGAGCTGCTCGGAAGCTGCCGCGAGGGGAGGCGGTGGCTCGTGGTCCCGCGAACTGACCAGAATGGCCCTAGAATGGTAGCAAGAGACAGCTGTGGCTGTCGTTAGTTAGATGACAGAGGGGCTAGGTTGAATTTCCTGTGGACGGTATTCGATCTTCCGCCTGCAAGAGCCAGTGTTGATTTAGGGTAACTCAGCTCTCCGCCGGGTGTCACTGTCAGGAAACCTAGGCCCAGATGTGTCTAAGAGTGCTGCAAAAAGGAGGGAGAAATAAGCCCCGAGATGGGCAAACTCATTGTAATCTCAACTCCCACTTCCCCTTTCTCCCCACCTCTCTCTGCTCTCCTTTCTCCTCCGTCTCTCAGTTTCACTGTGCACCCCAGGCTGGCCGGTGTCTATCTCGCTGCAATCCTCCTGCCTCAGCCTATTCCTGGGATAACTAGCAACTAGTTCAATTGGTGCCTCTGATCCCAACATCTTACTGAAAATAGCGACCAGATCTGTAGAATGCTATCCAGCTCTTCCGGCAAATCCCACGACAGCACCCTAAGGGCCCCCAAAGCACACGCACAGCTACCAGAAGCAGAACTCAGTTTCAGGTCTGGGCCAACGCCCCATACATTTGCATCTCAGTCACCGTCCCACGTCTAGCCTGTCCCCGGACTTCGAAGAGAAGTTAATAATAGTATGTACGTCACAGGGACTACAGCCGGAGGAGTATCCAGGAGCCCTCGGGCGTGTGGCACCGAGACTTGCCCCTGGTGCTGGTCAGCCCTGGATCCCTGGCCAGGCAAGCATTGGAGGCGGGGAGAAGGATCTTTTGAGCTCCACCCCACCCCCCACCCCCTCACCCCCGTCGCGGTGGCGCCGCTACTCGGTGCAGCGTCCCCGAGGGCGGTTGGGAGGCCCCAAGTTCGGCTGCGCCCTGCTGGAGCCGCCGGGAAGTTGGATGGAAAGAGTTGGCGCAGTGGCAGTCTCCCCCACTTCCTGCGGGGTACCCCGCCGCGGCCCCATTGCACAATCCCTGTCGTGCAATCGCCGCGTGACTCGCACTCAGCTTGAAATGGTTCCCAGGTTTCCCAGACTAGCAGAGAGCTGCGGCGTCCCCGCCCCGACCTCAGGCGCACTCCAAGCCGCATTTCTTCGGGTGACTGGGCCGCACTTTAACGTGTAGAATGCACTTGTCAAAAAAAGGCAAGTTCATGCAGCAGCCTCCAGCTTCAGGCTGGCGCCGGGTGGCTGCAGCTAACTCTGTCTTTCTCCATAGTACACCTTTAGGCAGCATATGTTTGGGGCTTGGGGGAGAAGCCGGCGTGTGTCATAGAGGAAAGAGAGGGAAGCTGTGCTGGAGATCAAGCGTGGAGCTCTTCAGCAATCAGCCCTTACTCCGACTGTGGACACAGAAAGCATGGAGGCAGCACACAGAAGACTGTGTCAGTAGACCATGCCATTATCTTAGAGACAGGAAGTTAAATGGTGTGCCTGAAGTCACCTAGCTAATGTGGCCTGCAGGCATTAGGCCTGTAAGGACGAATTGGCCGGACGGTTTCATTTTTAAGAAGATGGCGTGCCTTCTGTAGTAATCACTGCAAATCCTGACGCCACACATATGTGGAAGTACAAAAGGAAGCAATTAAGTTGAAATGTGGCAATGTCCCCGTAAGGTATCAGCAACTCATTTCATTTATTTTCCCGAGCTGAGAGCACTCGAAACATTACGTGAAATACCTAATGACAAAGAGAAGGGCCACGAACGTTTCTCCAAGATCGGATCTAAAATGCCAAGTTCCCACTAACCTTATTTTGATAATTAAGATGTTCAGTGTTCTGTCAATGTGCTAGCCAGTTTGGGAGTGAATTGTCAAGAGTTGCTCTACACTGGGCCATATCATTCAGGCTTAGAATAGATTTGTTGCACGTCTTTCAGAATATTCAGTCTGTGAAAACGTAAGGGACTTCGAGGACAGACTCGCAGACTAGCTTGTTGTCTTTGGCATTTCTAGGGTGATCATATATAACAAATGTTTAATTTAGGCACCAGATGCCAAACAAATAGATGTGAGGGTCAAAAGAACCCAAATTAAAAGTGGTAATCGTGGGCTGGAGAGATGGCTCAGTGGTTAAGAGCACTGACTGTTCTTCCAGAGGTCCTGTGTCCAATTCCCAGCAACCTCGTGGTGGCTCACAACCATTTGTACTGGGATCTGATGCCCTCTTCTGGTGTGTCTGAAGAGAGTGACAGTGTAGTCATATAAATAAGATAAATAAATAAGTCGCTTTTAAAAAGTGGTAATCATGCTGGGCAGTGGTGGCACACGCCTTTAATCCCAGCACTTGGGAGGCAGACGAAGGTGGATTTCTGAGTTTGAGGCCAGCCTGGTCTACAGAGTGAGTTCCAGGACAGCCAAGGCTACACAGAGAAACCCTGTCTCAAAAAAAAAAAAAGGTGGTAATCATGAATAAAGCAATTCTTCTGTGGGTTGTAAACCACTTTCTGCAATGATGGTTATAATTCAGTTGTTATAATGTAACCCAAAGACAAACTCTTACCCGTGAAGGAATTATGAGATGGGCACCTCACAACTGTCTAAACTCCAGCTCCCAGGAATCTGTCATCCTTGCTGATATCTGAATGCACCTAGGCATACTCCCCAGATACATAAACAGATAAGTAAGTATGAAAGCATTTATAAAGTTGATCAAGGCATAGTGGCACGTGCCTATTATCCCAGCACTGGGAAAACAGAGGCAGAAGGATTTTGAGTTTATCAGCCTGAGCTACATAGCGAGATCTGGGTCAGCATGGAGTATAAGTAGCAAGACCCCATCCAAAAATAAATAATAAATAAAATTTATAAAGTAATAACTAGATAATATTTATTGGTACAGGATAAAAAACTGAATTAGTGAATCTGAAAAGACTACCAAGATCCACACATATGTAAATGGGGCCTGAAGAATAAAGAAAGGAAGGCCCCTTCAGCAAGTAGTGCTGGCCTAGCATAACTTTTAAACATATTCATGTTCTTAAATGAGCATAAACAATGAAGAATGAGTAGCCGGAATACCTTAAAGCTCAGACATGTATTCATCAGAAGATTTTACACAATGCCAGTCATTAAAGGATATATAGGTATGGATGTGGGACATATAATATGAGAAATGAGTAAAGACTAACAGGGTTTCTTTGCAAAGGAGGAAACTCAAATTATCACCAGACCTATGAAGAGATAATCAATCCTGTAAGCAAGGATGGAAATGCAAAGTACAACCTCCTCAGGACATTTTTGCATGCCTAACAGACAATTCCAAAGGAGGGGGAGTGCTGTGTGACAGTGGAAACTCTTGCACACTGCTAGTGAGTATGTGACTTTGTGCAGGCACACTGAAACACAACTTGGGGTTGCCTACGACAAGCAGCATGTAAGTAGCTGGCTCCTGGTCACCTACCATTGAGCAACTCTCTCAGGAAGACCATGTACAGGAGGCTGAGGGTGTGGCTTTGATGCTTCATGGAGTTCTTGCTTAGCATGCACAAGGCCTTGGGTTAAATTTCCAGTACCAACAAAAATGAGAAGAGGAAGAGACAGTGGAGGAGGTGAAGGAGGAAAAGGAGAAAGAGAAGGAGAGGAAAAGCATGCAGATTAATTTTCATAGCACCATTGTCCATAATAATAAAAAGAATTGAAAGCAATCCAAACATCTCCTTAGAGTAGAATATAAAATGTGTCTTCCTAAGAGGGGAGGTTACAAAGTATGAAAGTGATGGACTAACATCTGCATGCATTAGTATCCATGATAACAACAGCGCTGGAAGATGTGAGTCAGAGGAAAATGTCTTCCGAGTTGGTTTATACCAAAGTTCAAAAGGGGCAAAGCCAAACATTGTTCGGCAGTAGGATACAGACAGGTGACAGTTATCCAAAGAGGGAGTGATTATTCTTAGCTTTGGGACACTGATAATCAGAAAGTGTTGGAACCCCCCACCACCTTCAGTAACTGAACAAGGGACCAGAGTCTGCATAGGACACACCCAGACTGAGTTCTCGGCACAGATGAGACTTATTTGCCTCAGAGGAACAAAGGGCAGGGATGGGGGAAGGCAAAACCTGCCAGAGCTGTGTCTGCCATGCTCCAGGCCCCCATTTACCTTGTTGGGGGACAGAGGGGAGATGTTGAGGTCTCTGAAACAACTTGTTGTGACTTGGATGATGTTCTAGGAAGAGGCTAGACAGATGCTCACTTTAATTTTAGCTCTTAGGATATATATTTATGCCTTATATATTCTTCTATGACAAAACTTAATTAGATGTATTTATTTTGTATGGGTGGGCACAACATTAGAGGACAACTTGTTAATGCTGGTTCTGTCCTTCTACCATGTCAGTCCTGGAAAGCAAACTTGGCAACAAAACACCATTATCCACTGAGCCATTTTTACCAGACCCAGCATGGTTAATGTTTTAAAAGTCACAGTTGGCTAAAAATAAACAAATAACTTCCTCTGGAAGTTTTGCTCTTAGAAGCTAGAGGTTTCATTCTTAACCAAACCAAACAAATTACAACCATTGTGTAAGTGTACCAGTAAAAAGGATTGGTGAGCTATCTCCAATGGGCAGCAGCCATATCCATGTTGAGATATTCCATAGTTAAGTCTATTTCACTAACCTTTATGACCACACAATCATAAAAGTGAAACAGTAGATATTCTCTTTCTAGCAAGAGAGATCTTATATTTTCCCAAACATTTGATACAACAACCACAAAACTGTCCTATTCTACATGACATAGATTGAATGCTATTTGGTAAAATAAACTCCTATGGTAACTGATTATCAGTCCGCTAAGCTCTTTCAGTAGTTCCCTGAATCACGAGCTTGGCTTTCCCATCTATGCCGTCTAAAAAGTTTGCACAACAAACTTCAGTATACCATTAGAAGTTTTTCAGGGCGCTTTTTTTTCTCTTTGGGGTCCCAACAAATGGAGTGCAGCTACACAATATAAGGCAGACCAATACATGTTTGTTATTAACAAAGACTCCTTCATCACAAGTCCTTTCACATGTTTTCTTTAGCAGAGCATCCTCTCTCCTGTGTCTGCTTCAGCAAAACATTCCTTCAAGAGTCTACCTTAGTCTTTCACCTGTGTCCACTTCAACTAAATGTTCCTTCATGTGTTTGCCCCAGAAAAACACCATCCAACCGACTTTCCAAAGAATCCGTAAGTTTCCACCTCACATTGGCCAACAGTTTATAAGCCCTTAAACTTAAGCATACTGTCAACATTCACATCCAGACCAGAGGAAGGCTTTGGCGTCACTCTGAGCCTTTCCCAGGGGGAAGCTCTGACACAGTTGTGACCAGGTCGGCAGCATGCAGTCATTCAAGGCCTCTTCCCTCCCCAGAGGCACTCATTATATTAGCTAAAACAGTGCACTCACTGAATTATACCTTATGCAAGAAGTATTTGATCCTTGTAATGTTAATTGTTCAGAAGTGACTAAATTATAGTGCACCCAATGTAATCCACAAAGTAATACTTTGTCTCTGCCTCAAAGAGAGCCATCCAAAATGATTCAAGTTTTTGAAAGGAAAAAATATTGGACATTATTTTTTAAATGGACGTTTCTTCTTTGCCTCATAATCTTAGAGAATCATATTCTGAAACAAAGGAACAAAAATGGGTAGCCAAAGTGTAAGCAAGTCTGACATCAGGAAGGACCCAAGATCGGAGTGAAACTTGGTTCTAGGAAGAACACGGGTCAGTGAGGTATTGAACACTCTGCCTCTTGTCTCCCCTCTGTATTTTTGCCAGCTCGGACAATCTCTATTAAATGGCATTGGTCATATTTCTGGGCCCCAATGGATCAGTCTCCAAATCATCCCAGGATGGCTACTTGGTGAGACGCTAAGGCTTAGAGTCTTGCTCTAGTCCTGTCTCTAAGTTCCCAGGGGAGAGGCTGTGCTTCTGATTATGGCAGCTTCAGTTTGGTGACAACTAGTTGTCTAAACCCAGGATAGTGGAGAAGGTTAAGGAGAGCATAAAAGCTTCTCTCCTCAAGAAGAGAAGCTGGGCAAAGCCACAGAAAAGCCTCTGCCTTAATGCTGAGTGGAAGCATTGGGCTAGAAACAGACTCATATAAACATACTGTAAGATTCAGCTGGAGGGTTAGTGGCCAAGGTGTTGGTTCAGCTACTAAAGTGCTTGCTTGTAATCCTCCTGCCTCAGTTTTCAAGTAGCTAAGATTAGATTACAGGCTTTATCACCAAGCTTTAAAATAGTAGAAATGTGGGGCTGGAGAGCTGGTTCAGTTGTGAAGAGCTGGCTCAGTGGTTCCAGAGGTTGGGTTCCCAGCACTCACACGGCAGCTCACAGCTGTCTGTGTCTGCAGATCTGGGGAATTCTCTTCTGACTTCTGTGGGCACTGGGCACATAGTGTCTGTCCATACATGTGGGCAAACCATCCATCCATACAGAATAAACTAAACGAAAATAGAATCGTGTCTGAGAGGACATTCAGGAAGCTGTTAAAGTGGTTTCCTCTGGGGAAGGAAATGGCATTAGTGGAAAGGAGGGAGATCTAATGATGCTAGCATTTTATATGTTTATGCCCATTAAAGAGTAAATGAAAGCACATTACATCATTAAACATTACATTACAAAGCACTGCAGTTCCATTTTCAGTTAGATGCAGAGCCTCAGATAACACTCCATGCCACTCTGCTGGTGAAGTTTATATTATGAACTAACACTTGTAATGCTTCAGGCACTGGATAAGTTACTACATATACTGATTCCTTCATCACCTACAGGACCCTGTACACTGGGTGCTATAGCTCTCCAATCTCACCAACCAGGGAACTGAGGCCCAGAGAGGATGTTAATATTACCCTACAGCTAAGTGGCAGAGTTCAGATCCTGGCCCCAGAGCTCTGCTTTTTTGTTGCTTGTTTTTTTTAAGTTGTGATTTTTTTTTTTTTAATTTTGTAACCCAAGTTGGACTTAAACTCCGTGTCAGTAAAGATGGCCTTGAACTCCCGATCTTCCTGGCTCTGCCTCCTAAGTGCTGGAGTTACAGATGTGTGCCATAATGCCCAGTTCCCCAGCCTCTGCTTCCATCACTTCTACTAAACTACACCCACACAAAAGCACTCCGCTCCCCATTCACCCCCAAGTAGCAGCTGTCCCTTGTGTAGTCTATGATGGTACTCATCTCTCAGAGGACTTGGAGATACTCCTTTCAAGTTCACATATCCACCAGA
>JADRCH010000098.1:5113316-5176498 GCA_019843965.1 Rhynchomys soricoides | reverse complement strand
GTATGTGTGTGTTGGGTGTGGGCATAGGTAAGTGGGTCCTGGAAGCTTCTTGGCCAGAGAGCTTTGTGGAATCAATGAAATTCAGGTTCATCAAAAGATCATGTCTCCAAAATAAATAAATAAATAAATAACGGTGGGGGGCTAGGGAGATGGCTCAGCTCTTAAAGGGCTGGCTGAGCAAATGTGAGGATTGGGAGTCCGGGTCCCCAGAAATCCACTTAAAAACTCTTCTGTAGCTCCAGTCTCAGTGGGTAGAGATAGGGTATCCCTAGAGCAAGCTGGTTAGCCAGATGAATTCTACAGGTGAGCTCTGGGTTTGCTGAGAAAACCTGCCTCAAGGAATAAGGTGAAAGAGAGATGGAGGAGACTCCAGATATCAACCTCCATGTGTACCTGCACACACATGCATTTGTAACCATACAATCATGCTCACATGCATGCCATCATACACACGCACACACAGAACACACATGACAATGAAAAAATAAAATAAGTGGAGAGCAATTAAGGAAAAATACCCATCATCCATCTCAGGCTTCCACACATGTGAGCATCTCACACACACACACACACACACACACACACACACACACACGCACACAGAGACAGAGACAGAAAACACCACAGAAAGAGAGAGACAGAGACAGAGACAGAGAGACAGAGAACACCACACACACACACACACTCACACACAGAGAACACCACACACAGAGAACACCACAGAGAGAGAGAAAACACCACACACACACACACACACACACACACACACACACACAGATAGAGAGACCACAGAGCGAGCGAGAGAGAGAACACTATACACACACACACACACACACAGATAAAACACCACACACACCCACACACACACACCCACACACACACACCCCGAGGGAGTCCTGATATCAAAATGTTTGAGGGCTCTGTCCTGGAGAATGTTGCAGGCCTTCAGATAAGCACAAGACTCTTGGCAACATTTTCCCAAATAGCTGAAACCATAGGGCAATACGGACACACCCAACAGTGGAAGAGACAAAGAAGAATCGAATGTTGTTACATAGGAAGCATGCACAACAGTGATAATAACAAAGGACACTACAACCGCAAAGAGTACACACAAGAACCTAGCATGATGTCAACAAGAACAGAAGCACAAGATGATACATTATGTGATTTGAAAGATGCTTGCGTCTTGGATAAAACAGTCATGGATGACTACAGAAAAGCGGTAATCACTGCCATGAACGTCAAAATAAAGGAGACTTTAAAGAGAGAGTGAGGAGAGACAGGGGATAGAAGGTGATTCTTCTGAGTAGTCAGAGACATTCTGTGCCCGAATAACACAGCATATGTAGAGGACAGTTTTATAAATATTCCTTAAACTGCACATACATTTTGGTGCTTTTCTGTATGCATTAGATGTGACTCATCTTACCAATTTGACAATTTGCATAAGGCTGGGTGTGGTAACTCACATCTGTGTTCTCAGCACCCAGAAGGCTGGGGTAGGAGGAGCACAGCAAGTCTGAGGGTAGCCTGGTCCACAGGTGACCTCTAAGATAGCCAAGTCACAAAACCATAGCAACAACAGAAAATGTAATTTGGCAAAGTATGGTTTTGGTTCTGCTGTTCCAGTGAGAAACTTGTGTATTAGTCAGGGCTCCCACAGAAATCATTTATAAAACTTCGGTAACTTGAGATTTTAATGCAGGGACTATTTATGAAGGTGTGGACCTGATATAAGAAAGTCAAAGGCGAGAGCAAAACAGCCTAGTTTCAGTAAGTTATTCCCACCCATAGGCTGGAAGCAGCAAGGGAAAGGATCAGCATTAGAGCCAGGAGGTGTGCCATAGTGAGGGAGAGCCTAGTTAAGAGCTATAGTGACTAGTGACAGGGTGGAGCCAACCCATGTCACAGAAGAAGGATGAATTTGATTTTCCCCTCCCTCTTTCCCTCCCTTCCTCTGATTAGTTGTCTATGTTTTCTTTTGCTGGAGTCAGCTAAAGTTAGAAAGCCAGGGACAGCCACTAATGTGGCTTCCTGGGGACATACGCAGAATGCAGCAGGGTGCAGAATAGAACTAGAACATTGAGCAGCTGGTAACATGCCTACCTCATGCCCCAAAAGTAGCCATCTGCAGAGTTTCTCTTCTAACAAAGGAGGGAGGGGAGAGGAAAAGATGGCCAGCTAACACAGGGCCAAGTCAGGACTGCCCTGTTTCTGAAGCTCACCCCAAGGTCAAGCTGACATTCCTGTGCCTTCATCTCTCTCCTGCTTCTGTCCATATTTAGGTGGATGTGGCATCTCCCCCATCCTTGTGCCAGGATGTAGGACTGAATATGCTTCTGCTGCACTTTTCTCAAGCACCCTGAGAGAGGTCCAAACTCCATTGTGTATTCATGCTGTGGGACATGGATAGTTTTGCTTTACTTAGCAGCTGCACTAGTCCATTGACCAGACCACAGTGCCAAGAAGTTGACACATACCCACCCTGACCTATTCCCATGTGTAGCTGCAAGCTAATCAACTACTAGTAAGGATCTGGCAACACTTCCCTAAATTAGTTACATGGCTCGAGGGAAAGAGCAGAAAGAGTTTAACTTTTGTTTCTTTGGAACTATGTCAATTATACTTCATATTTTTAGATGAGGACACCAAAAGCAAATGGATTTGAGATGTCTGCCCAAGTTTGCATCATTGGTACATCCACTGGGACTAGACACTCAGCCTCTGACAATTAGACACCCTGGAGAAGGACATCTGCTTCTTTCTTTAACATTTATTCATTTACTATGTGTGCCTGTGTGTTTGTAGGTATGCATGTACTTGTGTTTGTGTGTGTGTGCATGTTTGTATGTGTGCAAGTACTTGTGTTTGTGTGTGCACAAGTGTGTGCATGTGTGTGTGCACTTGTGTTTGTGTGTTCCCACATGTGTGGTATGCACATGCGTGTGTGTGCATCTGTGTGTGCATACCTCTATGTGTATTTGCTTTTGTGGATGCGCCTCTGTATGTGTGTTAGCTGAGAGCACAGTGTTCACAAAGAGTTCGGAGGACAACTTGTGGGAGTTAGTGCTCTCCTTCTACCATGTGGGTTCTGGGGATTGAACTTAGTCGTCAGGCTTGACAGAAGGCACCTCACTCACCCAGACATCTCTTGGTCTGACATCTGAGTCCTATCACCATAACAAGCAGACCTGGAAAACGGCAATAACATAATGTTAGATGGTGATAAAGATGACTCTGAGGAAGGAGAAACACATAGCACCAGATGTCCTGTAAATACTAAGGCACTGTGGGGAATAATAAGACATTTGTCATCCTGCTGACTAACTGGCAAGCTACAGAAGTGAACTGTTTCTGCTTTGTGCTTTTCCAAAGCCAAGCCTTCTCCAAAACAATCCCTCAGCACGATGACTACTCAAATGCACTGCAATGTGTTTGCTAATAAATTTCCTCAGGACTGAAAAGTAATTCCATTTTTCTTTTGTAACATTTCCTGTCCATCTCCCCAAAAGAGCTCTCACTGTGGCTTTTATTTTTGGTCACAGCAAAGTCAACACTAGGGGATCAATTAAGGACTCGTTTCAATTTACAACACACCCTCAAAATGGACCTGCCACACCAGAGGGATTTCAGGATCTGTACGAGGACATTTGGAGGTGACTTTGCATTTCAAGATCACCACAGTTTTTCCACAGCCCATTAAGCTGATCCCTAAGTGGCGAATGATGAGGCAGATGGGGAGGTGGGATGAGGCAAAAATGAAGAAATGAGAATGAGTCAGCTAAAGGGAGAGCAGTTTGTGACTGTTAATGGCGATCCAACATTCTTTTCTTTAAGATTTATTCATTTATTTTATGTATATGAGTACACCATTGCTCTCTTCTGACACACCAGAAGAGGGCATCAGATTCCATTACAGGTGGTTGTGAGCCACCATGTGGTTGCTGGGAATTGAACTCAGGACCTCTGGAAGAGCAGTCAGTGCTCTTAACTGCTGAGCCATCCCTCCAGCCTGATCCGACACTTGAATACATTCCTTATATTTTGTTATCTCTTTTATTATCCTTTACATTTCTAAACATTTAGAAGTTACCAGCTACTCTGGGCTAGCATCAATGAGATGAAGACTTGTCACAGCTTTCCGAAAGTTTTGCCTAACTCTCTTCTCTTAGCCAATTGTTGGTTAAGGCACCTTGATAAGGAGACAACCAACTTTGTGTATTAGGGTTTTGCTAAGATGGTCAATGAAGAAAATTAACAGAAATTTTCTTTAGGTTTTCAATGCTGTATATCAAAGAAGAAATGAGTCGGGGGTAGGGGGACATCCGTCTAGTTTATTCCTAAGTTGGTAGGAAAAGGTATTTTGTGATAGGAGAGCATTTGACACCAAGGTCATACAAACTGAGTGGGTGGTTTCATCTAAGATGAAAACACAGCAAACATTTAAAGTATAATGTAGGGGTGGTGCTGATGCTAAGGTCCTGTTCCCCAATTGGTTATTGATCTGGCAGTAAAGAAAGCCAGCTGCTGGGTGGAAGGTACAGGGGTGACTTCCAGGTCCCTGGAAGAAAGGAACAAAGAAGCAAGGGAGGAAGAGGAAGTTTGCCATGCTTTGGAGAGAGAAGAACCAGGCAGCCATCTGAGGTCTGGCTAGGAGCAGTGGGCTGTGGCCTCTCCTATAAGTGGGTGACCAGAGATGCTTAGCAGGAACTAGATTCAACTGACCAACTAAAGTTAGGGCAGGTGGGAGGAGTGGAGCTAAGAGTAATGATAAGAGCAAATTTTCCAGGCAGGAGCTAGTAGCACCCAGCAACTGTGCCAAGAAGGCAAGTTTAAAATGAACATCTCTCTCTCTCTCTCTCTTTCTCTCTCTCTCTCTCTCTCTCTCGTGTGTGTGTGTGTGTGTGTGTGTGTGTGTGTGTGTGTGTGTGTGTGCGCTTTACCCATGGATTCAAGGGAAGCTGGGCAGGGGGCTGATAGTGCAACCCATTCCCGGAGTATAGGAGGACTACGAAAAGCTACACACAACAGTATAATGTTTGGTATTTTAAAAGCGAGGTATGCCGATGTTAAGATCCGGGAAGCCTTAATGATAGTACATACCCATATACCCACCACTTAAAGTTCCAGAAAGTTCCTTCACCCCCTTGTCTCCTTCCAGTCAAACTCCTAGTCTTTATGCCTCTGCCACTTAGCTTTTACAAGGAGACAAATACTTTCTAATTTCTGTCTCCATGGCAAGTTTGCCTGCCGTTGGACCTCGTGTAAGTGAAGTGCTGCCATGTGTATTATATCTGCTTTCTTTCACTCAGCACACATCCAGATTCACCCATGACTTTGCCTATTAGTAGTCCTTTCTTTGCTCACCATGCACACTTTCTCTAAAAGTATGTCACAATGTGTTGATCTGTTCTATTGATGAACATTGATTTTTAGTATTAGGAATGTAACTGCTATGAACATTCTATTCGTTTTGGTTTTAGACTTGCTTGCACTAGCCCAGCTCGCCTGAAACTTACTAAGTAGCTCGGAGTAGTTGTCTTCCTGCTTCAGCCTACCGAATGCTGAGATTGCATAACATCACCTCCATAGTCAGCTTATGAACACTCTCATGCAATTTCTTCTGTCCTCTGGGCATGCACCTAGAAGTCACACTGTAATTTCTTCATTGTCCCAGGCTGGATTCCTCATGTCCATCTTCACCAGTGATGTACAAGGCTTTTAATTTCTCTACAATCTTACCAGCACTTGTTATTGACCAAATTTCTTCAACATATGTTAAAGAACGTGAAGTTCTATTCACTGTGCTTTTGATTTGCATTCTCCTAGTGATCAATCATGTTGAATATCTTTTCAAAAGTTTATTGGCAATCTGTCCATCTTCTTTGGATGAATCACTATTCAGATCCTTGGCTATTTTTTGATTTGGGTGGTATTTTTGAGTTAAGCAGGGCAGGGTTGCTGTAATTATCTTAGCCCCTTTCAGCCAAAAGAAGCCACACACTAGCTTAAGCATACATGGACTTTGTTATGTCATAGAATGAAACGATCTTGGGAGTGGTTCTGGCTTGATGCCAAGTTGGGAGTGTGTGCCACCAGAACCTGATTTTTTTTTCTTTTTTTCTTTTTTTTGCCTACTCATCACTTGGCTGTGCTTTTGCTGTGTGTGCACCTTTCTTGGCTGAGTTCTAATAGCTCCAGTCACCCCAGCCTTGAGTTCTCTCAGGTTCAGCCCAAGGAGGAGAGAGAAGTTGTCTCTGCCAGTAGTGTTGGCAAATATTGGTTCTGACTGTTTACAAAGAAATTCCATCTACTGTGCCTAAGAGGAGTAGGATTTATAGGCTACTGAAGCTCACCTAAAACAAAATAAAACAAAACAAAACAAAAACAAACAAACAAAAACCAAGTAGGGTAGAGAAAATTCTCTAGGGAGAAAAACTAGGGTTTACCAAAAAGAAAGTGTATGCTGGGGTATCAAAAACTAGCAAATATCTACCATGGGCGTCTCATCTCTGGTTCTCTCAAGCTTAAGATTGGCTTCTGCTGGGGTGCCATTAAGATGCAATGAGCCAGGCTCAGGAAGTGTCCTTCAAACAGTCTGAGCAGAAGACAGGGGAACCATATCAGTAAGGATCCCAGAGTGTCAGTGGAGACAGTAAATTCCCCTGCTCTGACTACCAAGGGTGGGAGTGAGTATCAGCCCTCACCCCAAGAATACTAATTTCATATCTACATAGCAGGTCCTTTATTTCTTAGAACTTGCTGAAGGGTGGAAACTAGGCCCTTGTAGCCCAGAATTTCACTTTAAGAAATTCTTAGGGCAGCAATCTGGCTAAGAGGTTTCCAGAGGGGCTGCTTTTGAAATGGGTTTTACATCTTCACTAAATAGTTTTCGATGAGGTTGGTGTTGTCCGAGATGGTTCAGATGTGGACTATCTAGAAGCTTTAGTGTTTCCCTGGCAGGACCTGTATTGGCCTCTCTACATCTCCATGATCCGGAATCTGCTTTCATAGGCAGTAGAATCCAAAAACAATTTTTTCATGCACATTTCTACTCTACCTTCTTGTTGGTCAGGTTACCTGGGAAGCAGGATAGAGTTGGAAATCCAAGAAATGTAGTGAATATTTATTAAGTTAGTAACACCTGTGAAAGGAAGCAAGTGCTAGTGAGAGAAGACAAGCCTTAGGAGCTTGTGATCCTGGCAGGAAAAGAGGAAGAAAGGCTGATGGGGTAGGGATAAAACTTTAGGCTTTCAACAGCCATAGAAACATCAAGACAACCTAACCAAGAGCTCTCATAAAGATAGCCTTAAAGGTGTCTCATGCTAGACAGTAGTCTTTATTTTCTAACACCCTATCATACTCAGTCACTGAGTGTGCTTAGAGAAAATATTCCAATCCAGAAGCTAGGTATAGATCAGGTTGGTCTTGAACCCATTATTTAGATGCCAGGAGCCTACCTGGCCTGGAATGGGCTTGAAGTGGAACATAGCATTGGATGTAGCTTTAAAGACTGATGGTCTCTGGCCTTCTAGCTCTCTAATTATACTGAATGCTTGCTGATAACTTCTAAAAGATTCTAAAAACTTCCTTGCTTATTCTATGTCTAAAAAACACTGGCTTCTTTTCTCTTTAACTCTGTGCTTTATCAAACATAACTCTCTGCACCTTATTTAACTCTTTACGCTTAAATAAGCTCTAGGAAAACTTAATTCTTTCTTACTGTTCTGTGCTTCATAAAGTGCACTAATATCTGGTGAGTAACACATGCTGTTTAGCAGCAGGGAATTAAGTAAAAGGATTTATTGCTAGTGCTCTTTTCTTTGGTGAGTCAGCCAGAAACCTCTCTGGTTTAGCTGGTTAACTCTTTGTGAACCATAGAGAAAGGGAAGGAAAAGAACTAAATGCTATGTACAGGCAAATATGCACAGACACATATACATTCAAACATTCATACACCCACACTCTGGCCGGGAACCGTCTGTCACAATCAACTCCACAAGTATTCATGTGTTCTTACATACATACACATATATCCTACAGACAAACATATAGACAAACAGACATACACATTTGGATGGATGGATGGAGCAAAGCTCCTCAAGCTGAACCATTCAACCAACCACTTTATGTCTTTTCTCTGGTCTTTTTATACCTACTTAGACAAAAAGTTCTTTAGAAAATTACCTCAGAGATAAAATGTTGCATAAAATGGGAGTTACAGAAGGATATTAATATTAACTTTAATGCAGTGTTTCATTATAATATACTCATTAAACGTTCAAAGCAACCATTTTTACATGGTCTTTCCTTATCATAGTGCACACCTGTGACTTTATCCTTGAACCTAAATGTTTTTTCTTGAACACCCAAATCTATTTTTCCTTTTAATGCAATTCTGAAAGCTCATTATATTTCTTATCATGTAGCCGTTACTTATTATTCTGAGGAGCAGGCACATTCTATTCTTGATTCTAACTTTGTTACATCTTTCTAGCATCTAAGATTATCTCTAAAAACTTTCTTCCTAAAATTATTTGAATCAAATCAGGAATTCTATAGAATTATTAACTATTTGTCTATATAGCATCACTATAAGATACTACATCCATAGGTCTGCAGAGATCTGGTCAAAGGGGTGGGCTAATACCTAGTGATTGTTATAGAATTTTAATAATAGCAGGAAAAGCATATTAATAGCAGGAATCTTTCCTAAAATGGATTTCTCCTGGGCCTTGCCTACCGGAGCAAATCAGTCGTAGATTTTAATCCAAGGTGAACCCATCTCAGAAAGATCACCTGCTAGTTTTTAGCTTCTCCTTTGATGGCTCCTGACAATATAGCCTAGGCTGGCTTTGAACTCATGATCCTCTTGCCTCTGTCTCCCTAGTGCAATGAATTATAGGTGTGAACTACCTTGGTCAACAGCAGGTTTTCTAGAAAAAGAGCTGTTCACTGCACAACACTATAGTGGCCCAACACCACAACCACCCAAAATTCGGCTCTCACCTATAATGAAGCTCTCAGAGGAAAGCGGAAGCCTACTGTGCTCCACAAGCTTTCTTCCTGTGACCTCTCAGTGCCATTGTGAACTATTTCCTCTGCCTGGAATTGTTTTTTTCTCAGACTCTTGTCATAATGTCATTTATATTGTTGTAATAAAAGGTCCTGGCAAAAAGCAACCTAGGGAAGAAAGGCTTTACTTTAGCTCATAGTTCTAGGTTACAGTCCATCAGAGTTGGGAAGTCAAGATGCCAGGAACAGCTAGCTAGTCCATCATGACCACAGTCAAGATCGGAGAGGGATGAATTCATGCATGCTTGCTGCTTAGCTCATTTTCTCCACTCTTACATAGCTCTAGATGTAAACCCAGGGAATGGTGCTACCCCCAGTGGGGTGGGTCTTCCCATGCCAACTAACATAATCTAGACAGTTCTCCACAGATGTGCTGGCCCCCAGGCCAACCTGACCTATACAGTCCCAGAGACTCTCTTCCCAAGTGATCTTGATTGTGGCAACTTAATTGAAACTAAAAATCATACAACCCCTCCTTTGTGTCCTGTCCACAATCCTCATTCCCTTCTGTTGTTAATTTTCCATTTGTTATCCTATTGGTTTTTAAAAGTACCATTCTGTATTTATTATGTGTCTCCTTTGATTAGAATTGACTTCAAATTTGTCTGTTCCTCTACCTCTATAGCCCAGAGAGTAGATGTCATTAAATATGTGTCCAGTTGAAGAAAGGAAGAAGAAGGGAGGGGAGAGAGAGAGGAGGAGGAGGAGGGGGAGGAAGAAAGTAAAAAAGGAAGGGAGGAGGAAGAACTGTTGTAGTCACACAAACCATGCGCAAGTCAGCAGACTCCCAATCCTTTCGCTTTCTGATTGATGCAAACCCCGTTTCTAAGATCACTCAGTTCCTGAAGGGAACAATGAAGTTGTACATTTCAAAACTGGAATTCTAAGTTAGAGATGAGATAATCTCTACTGACTACTTTAACTTACTAAATTGTCACATACACAGTCCTCCCAACACTTCACAGTATCCTGGGGCATCCTATTTTATGGCAGAGATAGGCCTGAAGGTACTTGATGTCACATGCACAATGTAAAGCACGGAATTCACTGCCAAATTTGCTCAATATCAACAAATAAAAATATGACTTTAGTACTCCATGAGTAGGGAGTGCTTAAATCCACTCAGCACTTGAGACTAAGAAAGACTACAATTAAGAGTCACTTCACAGAACAGGGCCTGGTGATGCTCAATGTTAGTCCCACACATGTGGTATGTGTGAAGGCCAAATGTGGAGGTCAAGCATTTTCATCTACTGCTCTCCACCTTATGTTTTTAGACAGAGTTTTAGACAGAGGATCTCACCTAACATGAAGCTCACACTTTATTCACTGTGCCACCTCTGCAGCCCCCAAGATCCCATTCCTTAAAGAAAAGGAAAGAAAAGAAAAGAGTACAACCCAAGTATAATCAAACGCCAGGTAAAGCCACAAAAGCTAAACCAGAGAACATTTCTCAAAAATGACTCTTCTTAAAAGATGCTAACTTGGAGAGAGTCTGAGCTGATGAACTGTTCCAGGTTCAAGAAGATGAAAGAAACGGTAACCAAGGGCAATGCCTGCTCTAAACTTGAATTTTCCCCTGGTAAAATAACATACCAAGAAGACATTGCTGGAGCAATCAATAGATCATTTAGGTAGTGGTATCTGATATGATTTATCAGTCTGTAATTCTTTGGTTTAGATCTTTTCCTCTGGTTATAGAACAGAGGGTTTTCCCAGTAAATATTCTGAAATGTTTAAGGGGTCCCTAACACATGTAGTCTCCAATATTTTCAAAAAATAAAATAGAAGACAAGAGAGGAAGTGAATGATGAGCCAAAATGAGAACAGTTCCTGGCAAGGGGCACAGAGACCTGAAATTTGTATCAAAATGAAAGTTTCAGGAATGGGTTTTTTTTTATCTCAAAGGCCCTCTCTTGATGTTAATCTTGGGGCTGGAGATATATTTTAGGTATCTACCAAAGCTTTTTTTTCCCTTCAAGCTTTTGAATTATTTTTCAAATCAAAATAAAATCAGGAGAGTTCCAGCAAAGCAGTCATTTCTGTTGAAAATGTGAGCACTCTGCTCTAAGAGCCCAGTCATGCTGCCAGAGGGGGTTGTTTACGACTGAGACTTCCCTTGCAAAACAGAACATTTTATGATACCAATTTTGCAAATGGAAACAAAATGTATGCAAAGAACAAAGACAGAAGGAAACACAATAAATGGACTTCAAATAATTTCCAATGGCCTGGCTGCACTTCCCTAATGTCCATGTTAATTTTATGAGCAACCTGTGATATAGCCCTAGTTACAGGCAGTGCAGGGAGAAGCCAACTGGGGTCTGTTTTTCTTCAGGAAAGCGATTATAAATTAGAAACCACCATCTTTTTAATGTCTTTATTATCAATGTTTGAAATCTCGTTTTCTTCTTCTCTATTTCTCTGCCGTGCTGTCTACTGGGATTACAGAGAACTCACTGAGTGCTGTGAAATATAAAACCCTAAGGATAGGTCTCAGATATCATTATCCCACTGTTATCCTTGGAAACAAAATAAGATTGGGGTCAGTTAGCATACTCAGGAGTAAACTCTCTCCTGATAAATGTGGTGGCCAATAGGAAATGTGTAAGAGTTTGCACTCCCACCAGCAATGAAGGAATGTTCCCCTTGCTCTGTATCCTTGCCTGCATGTGCTGTCCCTTGAGTTTTTGATCCTAGCCATTCTGGTGGATGGAAGGTGGAATCTCAGAGCCATTTTGGTTTGCATTTCCCTTCTAAGAACATTGAACATTTCTCTATTTCTTGGCCATTAGAGATTCTTCTGTTGCGAATTCTCTGTTTAGCTCTGTATGCCATTTTTTAATTGGGTTAATTTGGTTGTTGGTGTCTAACTTCTTGAGTCCTGATGTGTTTATAAAAAGATAAAGAGATATAAGATATGTTCTATGGGGTTGTGGTGATGTATGGGGTAATGGGGTACCTCGGTGGGACTATGCCAAGGCATCCCTTCTCCCTGAGGGACCAGCTACACCACGGTATAGTATGGAATAGAGTTTATTCAGGGCATGGGTAGTAAAGGCAGAGAAAGGCAGAGAGAGGGAGAGAGTAGAAAAGTAAAGGCTGGCCATGACCATGTGGAGGGGGGAAGGGAATGGGGAGAGAGGGGGAGCAAGAGGGAGCAAGAGAACAAGAGACAAGAGAGAGAGGCAAGAGAGAGGGGCAAGAGAGAGAGGAGAGGGCAAGCAGCCCCTTTTATAGTGGGTCAGGCCTACCTGGCTGTTGCCAGGTAACTATGGGGAGGAGCATACCTGGCTGTTGTTGCCCGGTAACTGTGGGGTGGAGCTTAGACAGAATGCTAACAAGTCCTTTATGTATTTTAAATATTAGGTCTCTTTCTGATGTAGGGTTGGTGAAGATCTTCTCCCAATCTGTAGACAGCTGTTTTGTTCTGTTGACAATGACTTTTGCTTTATTGAAGCTTCTCAGTTTTATGAGGTCTCATTTATCAATTGTTGAACTTAAAGCCTGAGCCACTGGTGTTCTGTTCAGGAAGTTGTCTCCTGTAGCGATGAGTTCAAGGCTATTCCCCACTTTCTCTTCTGTCATATTTAGTGTATCTGGTTTTACGTTGAGGTCTTCGATCCACTTGGACATGAGTTTTGTGCAGGATGATAGATATGGATCTGTTTGCATTCTTCTACATGCAGACATCCAGCTAGACCAGCGCCATTTGTTGAAGATGCTCTCTCCACTTTTCCACTGTATGATTTGGACTTCTTTGTTAAAAGTTGTAGGATGAGGCTTCTGGAAAGGGTCTCTCAAATTTGGTGGGAAGACCTAACCTTTATCCTTAATCCTCTGCTCCATCTTACCTGGAACACAAATATGATGGCTGGCCTTCTAGCAGGTATTTGCAAAATATAAAAATAAGGCCATCAGCCTGGGGATAGTAGAAGAAAAGGCTCTAAAGAGGCTAGGGTTGTAATGCTTTCCCAAAGTTGACATTATCTGTCTGTCTTAGTTAGGTTTCTACTGCTGGGACAAACACGGCCAAAAGCAACTCAGGGAGGAAAGAATTTATTTCAGCTTACATGTCCTGATCACAATCCATAATAAAGGAAAGTCAAGGCAGGAATCCAAGGCACTACTTGGAGTCAGGAACTGAAGCAGAAGCCATGGAGAAATGCTGCTTTCTGGCTTGTTCCCCATGTCTTGGTCAGCCTGCTTAGAGGTTCTCAAGCTGTGGGTCTTGACCTCTTTGGAAAACCTCTATCCGCAAAATATTTACATTATGATTCATAACAGTAGCAAAATTATAGTTATGACGTAGCATCAGGTTGATGGGCAAAGAGAAGGTACACGATTCAATATGGAAGAGCACAAGTAGATTGTGTGAGTCCTACAAAAACAAGAATGGTCAGAAAAGACATAAAGGCCATCACAAGAACTCCTTCAGCTACCCTGAGTAGTTTCCTTTTCAAATAAGTATCAGGAAATGGCTCTGACTGACAAATGGAAGGTGAGTGTCTAGTCCAATATATAGCCATTAATTTAATGGAAAGATTGTCTGATAGCAAACACCATTGGAGCTGTTAGGAAGGCTCCGGCAGTTTTAGCCCACAAAAGCTTTCTTCCTGTGATTTTTGTTTAAAATGGAGTCTTTGGCAAAGGTATTTTTCACTTAAAAAAAAAAAAGCAATCAAGGTGATTTGGCACAGTATGTTTCTCTGAACAAGCCATGAACACCAGCAAAAGTGCACATGTTTCTTCTTAATGGTTTCTCTATCATTTTAAAAAATTGCTTTAGTAATATCATCAAATATTTTCGGACTTTTACAGTAAAAGTGAAGGGGTCACTAACTCATTCTCCACTCTAGTGTTTATCAAAATCACCACATTGTACAACATTACACTATTACTGTAAATCCTGTGTGTTGAGGTGGGAGTTAGTAGATTGAACCAGCCATCAGACTTCTTGTGGGCTTATGCTTATAGAGCCCAGCCACCACCTTCAAATTTGGAATACTTCTTTCTTATTCTACAACCTGAAAGAGTAAGAAATGGGCTCTCTGAATCATGAAATCTGATTGCACAATATATCTCTGGGATGTCTTAGAAGAGGAACATCCTTAGAATGAGAAGACCCTACCTCGAGTGGACCCTCTCAGTAAGGGAGATGTTGAGCAGGTCTGACTTGGTCCCTACTCTTCAGTCCTGTGAGATGAGGATGCAGCTCAGTGGTATAGCACACAGTGGTTGCATAAGAGCTTGATTCACTGAACACTGAAAAACAATTACACCCAAGCAAGCAAAAGGCCTGTGGCGGGTGGGACAAGGGCACATAAAATAAAGCACACCAGTGTTCTGTGCCACTAAAGATCTTGATACTGAGGGGTGGATTGGTGAAATGGCTCAGTGGTTAAGACTGCTTGCTGCTCTTGCAGAGGCTCTGAGTTCAGTCGTCATCACCCACATCAGGTGGCTCACAGTTACCTACAAAACTCCACCTCCCAGGGATCCAATGCTCTCTTCTGGCTCTGTGGGTACCAGCGTGCAGACAGACACATTTGCAAAACAGACAAATAAGTGAATTTTTTAAAATAAAAAAAATGGTATTTTCAGTAGATACTTGGAGTGACCAACCATCATGTTCCCCCTCCCTTTTTGGGGAGGTGGGTACCTGCATATTTCTCTAAAAATGGACTCAGGGGATTATGAAAATGGTCATTAAAAGACTAGAGTTTGGAAGGGTGACAAAATTCTGCAGATGGGCAGGGGTGACGTTTACACAACACTATGTTCTGAATGCTACTGAATTGTACACGTAGAATGATTAAATTAGTAGATTGTGAGTGTGTGTGTGCACTAAAAGGGAAACCAACTCCCTAAGATCTAACACATACAAGGAACTTTGTGTGGGCTTATTCAGTAGATGTGGCTGTTAGACTCACAGAAGTTCAGAGGAGCCCTGTCTTGGTGATGTGGCTGTGTGGAGTACAATATAGCAGACACTAAGTAATCCCGCCTCACCATTGAACAGAAGGTCCCACCCAGGTCACAAGGGCAGGAAGCCTGCCCTTGTCAGAGGTCAGCTTAAAAAGCTCTGGTCAGGCAATGTTGCCTCCCAACTCTCTGGTGTAGACCTGAGTGGCCAGCTCCAAAGCAGACTGGAGCCTCTCAGGGGCCAAAGTTGTGAGAGAGAAGAAACTGGGAGTGAGTGGAGACTGCCAGTGTGGAGAAAGTCAAACCAGGGAGGGAACTGAGGTGGCGTCTTTCTGGGTCTATGCTTGCCTGTCATAACTTACCAATCACCCTCCCCCAGTGACCCCAGTGAGCTTTGAGCTTTGGAATTTGTGAACAAGTGAGCTTTAAATTTGTGTGTGTGTGTGTGTGCGTGCGCACAATCGTGAGTGCAAACAGTACTTTTAAGAGCAAAATGGAGCTGCTGTGGGTGCAAAAGTTTCCAGGGCACTGCTCTTTGTAATAACGAAACACTGAAGAGAACTGAGTCACCAAGTACCTAGGGAGTAATAAATTGCACTATGTCCACTCAATGGAATGTTAGGTAGTCATGAAAACACACAAACATTAGAAAGTGTTCTTAAGCAATTGCAATTGTCATATAAATTAAATACATATGCTTAAAGATTGAAAGAAGAATGAAAATGTCTTGGTGGGGCCAACAAGGAGATAAGGGTACTTGCTGCCAAGGACCTGTTTGGTAGAAGGCAAGAGTCAACTCCTGTAAGTTGTCCTCTGACCTCTCTACATGTGTTCTGTGGTGCATGTGCAAACATACACACACTTGATAAATATTTTTATTAGAACAATTTCATAATAAAACCCATTATTTTATGTGCTAACTTAATTAATAAAAGGAAGGAAAAAAATGAGAGAGAGAGAGAGAGAGACAGAGAGAGAGAGAAAGAGGCTATGAAGGCTATGAGATAGATGGATCTCTGTGAGTTCAAGGCCAGCCTTGTGTACATAGCAAATTCCAGGCCAGTCTCTACACAGGGAGAGGCTGTCTCTAAATAAATAAATAAAACATCACAGATGGGTGGATAGATAGATAGATAGATAGATGAACAAACTATGCTGGACTGGAGAGATGGCTTAGCGCACTGGCAGCTCTTCCAGAGGAAGTGGGTTTGAGTCCATTACCTATGAGATGGCTCACATTTTTTAAGTCCAGACCCAAGGGGTCTGACACCCTCTTCTGGCCTACTGAGGTACTGCATGCATGTGTTGTACAGACATACGCAGGCAAAACATCTGTACACACAAAAATAAATAAATGAAAAATTTAAAAAGAGAGCGAGCGAGAAGCTACATAAATATATCAAATGCTGGGGTGAGTCATCTCATTGGGTAGCTCCTGTTGGCAAGCTTAATGAATTTGATCCTGGAGACACATAGGGTGAGAGGACAGAATGGACCTTGCAAACCGTCCTTTGGCTTCCACATGTGTGCTACAACACACACACACACACACACACACACATGCACACACATACACAAAATAAATAAATATAAATAAATAAAATGTAATTAAAACGGAAAAAATCTTTATCTACCAAAAGTGTGATTATCAGGAAAGAGACAGGTGAATGTATATGCCTGTGTATGAGCTCTAAATTGCTCAAAATTTTCACTAATTTCATTCACAGAAAAGCTTGGGGACTCAAAATCCTTTCCCTAAAATACCTGATAGACTAATTGTGTCTCAGAACTGGAAATATTTCTAGAGATCATTCAGTGTAACTTTTTACTTTTTCAGTCAGAATATAAAGTAGCCTTCCACACTGAGGGAAACATGGGGGACCCAAGAGACCACACCTCTTTTTGACTGGCTAATCACTGCATTCTCTCTTACATCATTCTCTGGTTCTTCTCTTTTAGTTCTTGCTGTTAAGTCTGTCTCTGCCTTTGCTTTCCTCTTTTCTTCCTCTTTCCCTCCCTCCTTCCCTGTCTTAGTTAGGGGTTTACTGCTGTTAACAGACACCATGACCAAGGCAACTCTTACAAGGACAACATTTAATTGGGGCTGGCTTACAGGTTCAGAGGTTCAGTCCATTATCGTCATGGTGACAGCATGACAGCGTCCAGGCATTGTACTGGAGTAGCTGAGAGTTGTACATCTTCATCTGAAGGCCACTAGGAGAAGACTGGCTTCCAGGGAGCTAGGATGAGGGTCTTAAAGCCCACGCCCACAATGACACACTTCCTCCAACAGGGCCACGCCTACTTCAACAAGGCCACACCTCCTAATAGTGCCACTCCCTGGACCAAGCATATTCAACCATCACACTCCCTCTCTCCCTCCCTCCTTCTGTCCTACCTCAGGAGAAGGGTCTACTTCTTCCCTGGATGGCTGGCTGCATGGTTTCTGGTCGAGCTAAGGTTTCAAACCCGGGTAGACCCAATAGGTTGTCTCCAAAAGGGGGCAACCGTATAAGGAATGGCAGGAGTTTACCATGCTCCTAGAATCAGCTCCTGACACGTGGCTACATCTCTCCATAGGTCTGTGACATTGGTCATGTAAAAAGGGTACGCCCCTCAAGCCCCTCCTCAGGTAGAGGCGTGGTCACGCAGCCTCAAGCCATCCCCATGCTAATGAGGCACCTAGAGGCTTAACCACTCCCCTTCCCAGCCACTATTTCAACATCTCCCCTCCCTGAGGTCTTGGGGTTACGAATTTACCCACGCCACTCTCCCCCATGACAATAAACGCCCTGAAACCCTGGACTGTCTCTCTTCATCCACTGTGGAAAACAATGGAACAGTCTAGCCTTCCACAGAGGCCTCCCAGAGCTTCCAGCCATGGCCACCCACCAAACCAAACCAAGTGAGGTAGCTGGCACCAAGCTGCCAATCAGTCTCCCTGCGGGATCTAGCCATGCTCCTTCCCTTCCCACTTCTCCCCTTTCTCGGCCCAACATGTGGGGGGGGGGGGGTGTCCACTTCATTCTCAGCTCTTCTGCAGCATCCAGTGGCATCTGCGGTGCCCAAGAGCGTGGGAACCTGATGGAGCCGGTTCCCTGCGATCCCCGTGACTAGAGGCTGCCCTCTCCCATGCCCGGGCAGTGTTCCTGCAGCTTCACACAACCCGCCACTCACCTTGTCCCATCCCTCCCAGGGGCCATGAGCACCGGAGCAGACGCAGGACTTCACTCCAGCACCCTGCCATGTTACCCAACATGGGCACTGTGCTTAGAAGGCCCAAGCTTGAGTAATAATTCTTTCATAGATATTTTGAAATATCCTTGGTTTGTTTGTTTTTTTTTTTGTAGTGGTCTAGCCACCTAGAGCTGACTCTAATTTTGTCACCATTGCCTCTGTACATGATAGAGGCAATGTGGGGGACAGAGGTCCCACAACACTCTTGTTTTATTATTATTACTTTTTGAGACAAGATCTGACCGTGTATCCCTGGCTTCCTGGTATGTTGACCCTGGCTGGACTTGAACTCTCAGAGATCTCTCTGCCTCTGCCTTTGGATGCTGGGATTAAAGGTGTGCACCACCATTCCTGGTTTGTTTTGTCATTTTTAATAGAATATTGTTATTAGTTTTTTGAGGATTCCACACATGCACGCAATGCATTTTGATTACATTCACTGCCCTGACACTGTTCCCCTTAACCCCTCCTAGACCATTCCCATTCCCTGCCCTTCCCAGCCTTTCTGACCTCTTCTTAGTTCTGTAGCCCACTGTTCCCAGCCCGTGCTTCCCATATTGTTATGTATACTATCCACTGAAGCACAGTGGGACTACGATGGACCACACCCTTAAAGAAAATTGTCACCCCCTCAGAAGCCACCAACTGCCAAGCCATCGGCTGGGGGTAGGGGCTCACGAGTCCCTCCCCCTCCATGCTGGATGCTGACTGGCTTGACTCTGTACGTGTCTTCTGTAGGCAACTCTGGCTGCTGTGAGGTCATGGGTGGGGTGGTCCTACAATGTCAAGAAGAAATTGTTTCTCTCCAGTCCTTCCTGACCTCTGACTCTTAGAATCCACCCATCTTCCATGATGGTCCCTGAGCCTTGGACGAGGAGGAAATATGATATAGATGTCCCATTTGTGCTGCCCTTGTTTTATTTTGCTTTTAATTATGTGTCTGTGGGTATGGGCGTAGGCACAGGCATGGGTGTGGGTATGGGTGTGTGGGTGAGAAGGTGCCTGTAGAGGTCAGAGGCATCAGATTCCCCTGGAGCTGTAGTTATAGGCTGTGAGCCGCCCAACATAGATGCAGGGAACTGGATTGGGGTCCTCTGGAAGAGTAGTATGCAGTCTTAACTGCTGAATTAAACTTAAGTCTGCATCTCTCCAGTTCAATGTTCTAAGTTTTAAAATGCCACAGACCGAGTGGATGCTGTTTGTTCTTGGCACTAAAATACATCAGGCTGTATGTGAGGTGCTTTTTGAATCCTTACAATGACTCTGGGTCAAGAAACTGACTGAGCTCATTTGCAGTCAGCAATCTATGTCACAGAGAACATTGAAGAGAGCGTCTCACACCCAGGGTCTCTACCATATCCTATAATTCCCCCAAATTACTGGACCCATTCACTATTTGGGAGGTTAGTCTATTTTCTAATTCTGACCTTAATAATAGTTCTCTCTCTCTCTCTCTCTCTCTCTCTCTCTCTCTTTCACTTTGTAGTTCACCTGACCTTCAATTTGCAATCCTTTTAACTCTCAGGTGCTGGGATAATAGGTACCAACCTACTTTGCCAACTACTTTTGCTCCAGGATGACAGGGCATGATGGCTAAGAGTGGCATCTCAGCTCACCACCATTTATAACTCTACTCCTAAGGGATCCAACAATCTTTTCTGACCTCTGCAGGTACCAGGCACTCATGTGGTGCACATACATATATGCAGGCACATAGAATAGAATAAATAAATCCAAAATGACAACAAAAATTAGCCAGAGAAGGGGAAACTGTAATCTCCAAAGACAAGGTCTAGTTCTGTGTGTCTCAAATGTGGAGTCTGAGGACCAAGCCAGCAACATTTAACCTTTTCTTGTTTGTTGTTAGTTTCTGGATGTATCACAGCCTAGAACCCTAGATATACCTGGTGAATGGCTGTTCCTGACTGATGGCTGTTTGTAATCTTTAGCAAAACAGAGGTCAGGGACTAAGTCTGTTTCTCCAACAGAAATTTCAGTCAGCAGGAAATCACACACACACGCATACATTTACACATTCAGACACACACTCACACATACATTTACACATTCAGACACACACACACTCTCACACACATACATTTAGACATTCAGACACACACATTTAAACATTAAGACACACACTCACACATTTAGACACACATATATGTTCATACACATGCACTCACGCAGTCATACATACAGATACTCACATAGTCACACATTCATATACACACATTCACACACACATACTGTCCATATATATATACACAGCCTGCCTAATTATGGAAAACTGACTTCTCATTTAAAATCTCCACATACACACATCAGAAGTTCCCTTTCCTAATGGCACTTAGCCAAAAAGCTACTTAGTGAGGACTGACTTCGTGGTAAATCAGGTGACTTTTGTGAAATGCTAGTATTTTATATAGGACTCATAGTTGGCCAAACATTTTCTTGGTTATTAATTTTGCTCCTTAGAACAACCTTGTCAAACAGTTGTCTCCAATGGGGTCCATTAAGCCCCATATTCCTGTCAAATCAAGTCCCCTTCTGAGAACTTTAACTGAACAGAGATTTTTTATTCCATACCATGTTGCATAGATTTATTCCTGCTCTTGGCCTACAAAGGACTGGACTCTATTCCCAATGTACATCTATCAGCTACCCTCTGTCCTATGTATTATTTTAGCCAGACACCTATGTGACACAAACATCACCTCCCTAAGCAAGCCTGGTTTGAGATGACTGTCATGGACAGGCCAAGGAGAAGGTCTAAGGATCCACAGGTGAAGACTTTACTATGAAGTCTAGCTGGGCACACTACACACTCTCCACATGTAATCAGAAAGCCAGTCTCTATGGGACTTTGTGAATAACAGGTACTACCCCCAAAAGGTCAATCTAATGCTTTTGAAAAGTTATTTTACTTTTATTTATGTGTATGTGTGTATGTGCATATATGTGCAAGTTCCTGTAGAGGCCAGAAGAGGGTGTTGGATTCCCTAGGATCTGGAGATGGTTGTGAGCCACCAATGTGGGTACTGGCAGCTGGGAGCTGAACTCCAGTCCTCTGCAAGAGTGGCAGGTACCTTTAACTGTTGAACCTTCTCTTCAGCCCTGGTCTGCTGTTTCTCCCCAGCCTCCAAACACTGGGGCTTGAAGTTTCTCTGTAGCTGCAACATTATATATGTCTGGAGAGGCAGCTTAGCTGTAGAACACTTGCCTAATACACATGAAGCTCTGGATCCCATCCCCAGCCAGGGGGAGAAAATAAGGAGACAAGGAACACGCTCACTGCCTAGCATCAACAGTGAGGCCCCATGAACGGTGGGAATATACTGATGTGCTATAAAGATCTGGCTACCCAACCTATTCTAAAGTTGAGGAGACAGAGTTCCAGACATTCGCAAGGTATCTTGGCTCAGAAATGGTCTAGTTGCTCTCTCTCTGATCCCTAGCTATAGGTTTTAGTTACTAAAATGTCAACATAAATGTTTAGAAAGTGAATATTTGAATGTATAGGTTTTAGATTAAAAAAAAAGACAGTAACAAAGTAAAGTTATACCATATTTTGGATAACTATCAAGGGAATTTTGTTATGAAAGCAAAAGCCAACTCTAAAATATTCCATACCATATTGTTCTACTTATATAATAGTGTTTTTGAGACAAAGTCTTACTATGCAGGCCAGGCTAAGGCTGAGGCTCACAATCTCCCACCTCAGCCTCCCAAATGCTGGGATTTCAGGCATGCTCTATCTGTCATAACATCCTATACAATATTTTTCATTACAAGAAGTTATTTTTCTTAAGAGATGCTGTTGTGGATAGCCCTGGGGCTGTTTGTAATTTGATGCTAATTCTGCTCTCCTGGAAGGGGCTTCAGACAAGGAGTGAGTTACACCTGTGACTTCTTGTGAACCAATTCACAAGAATGAATAAAGAAGCCAATCACTGGGCTCGTAGGAGGGACTTCTGGATTGGAGAGGAGAAAAGAGGAGCAGGAGAGAAAGGAGGCTGTTTGGAATGAGGATAGCAGATAGGTAAGATGTAGCTAGTAGAGGCTCCTGGTATGGTGGATCCAAAAGGGTTTGCCACCAGAGGAATCAGACTTTGATAAGGTTTACAAGATTAGGTGTTAGTTGTTGTGCCCAGAGATTGAGTTACCATTGTTTCTGAGCTAAATTTGTGTTGTGTTTTCCTTCACATGGCAGCTTGTCTGGGTTCCAGAGAGAAAGGTACAGCAGCAAAGTGTGGGTTTGCCTGATGTGCACAGAGGCCATGGGGGTATTGAATCATGGGGCTGGTGTGGTAGTGACCCACCAGTGGGAACCTAGTGAGTTTGGTGGAGAGATCATGGAGCTCTGAGTCAGAGATGAAAGCAGGTTGGCCATTGCCGGGGATGAGAGAACCAGAGCATAGTGCGGGAACATGCTGCTATATATTCCTTCTTTTTTAATATTTCCCATAACAAAATGGGGGTTTGCTGGGCATGATGGCACATGCCTTTAATGCACTAGGGAGGCAGAGGCAGGTGGATCTCTGAGAGTTCCAGACTAGCCAGGGTTATGTTTTGAGACCCTAACCCCAACAAAACATACTGAACAAAAGGGGTTGAGGGGTCTCTCCATGTTGTCCAGGTGGGGGCTGAATTAGTAGGCTTAAGTAATCATTCTACACTCCCTCCATGTGTGTAGGCACAGCTGTGTGCCCCTGCAGCTGCCTGAATTGAGAAACCATGAAAAAGCATGGTAGGTGGTAGTCTAAACTGTGGATCAGCGGTTCTCAACCTTCCTAATGCTATGACCCTTCAATACAGTTCCTTACGTTGTGGTGACTCCCAACCATGGAATTATTTTCATTGCTACTTTGTAAGTGTAATTTTGCTGCTGTTGTGAATCATAGTGTAAATTTCTGATGTGCAGGATATCTGCTATTCAACAACCATGGGGTTGTGGCCCACAGGTTAAGAACTGCCACTCTAGAGATTCAGAGGAAGTCGAGGCTTTACTTTTCAGCTGACAGGAGTGCAGGCAGCTGCTTCTCCTTGTTCCCAAAGAGCAGCATGAACCTCAAGCCAGACATCCTTCCATGAACCCACCCACAGGAAGCTTTTAAGGCAATTGCTCCATTTATTGTCCACCTAGAAAAAAAAATGAATGATGGTGTAGCTCTTCTGATGGCCTAGTGCGACACGAGGGTAATTCTCTCTCTCTCTCTCTCTCTCTCTCTCTCTCTCTCTCTCTCTCTGCCACATGCTTGTGTATCAGATGTGAACTCTTAGTTACCTCTCCACTGACGTACTGCTTGTCTTGTGTACCTTGTCTACTGCCATGCTCCCTGCAATAATGGTCATGGACTAGCCCTCTGAAACTGTAGGCAAGCCCCCCCCCTTTTTTTTTTTTTTGGTTTTTCAAGACAGGGTTTCTCTGTGTAGCCCTGGCTATCCTGGAACTCACTCTGTAGACCAGGCTGGCCTCGAACTCAGAAATCCGCCTTCCTCTGCCTCCCGAGTGCTGGGATTAAAGGCGTATGCCACCACTGCCTGGCCCTGAATGGCTTTCTTTTATAAGTTGCCTTGGTCATGGCAACCTCTCACAACAATAGAAAAGTGACTAAGACAAATATTTAAACTGATCATGTGCCCAGACACTGAGACTGGATTGGGCTCTCAGACAAAGGTAAGGAGTGTGACAACATGTAGATCATCACCCTGTGCTGTAGCAAATCAGGGTGATCAGATGACTTGGCAAGAGGAGCATGAAAAACTGAACCGCTCTGCTCCATGCTTTCTGGACTGGTGGCTGCCTGTGGCCAAAAGGCTGATAGTAAGGGCAGAGCTACACCATACAGGAAAAGAGTGAGGGAGAGGAATAGCCAGGCAAGACACAGCTCCAGAGGGCCTGTCCAAACTCTCTTAGCCTCCATGTTTGCAGCCTGCGATTAGGATTCCCAGCACATAGAGCAAGGCAGTGAACTCTTCTTGCCCAGGCCACAGTCCTGGTTTATTTGAGAGGACAGGTGGAATGATGGGAGTAAAAATGGCTTTGTGAACACTCACTCTGGTGCCATGTAATACAAAGAGTAGTAATGTGATTTGGTGGGCATCCTGCTAGCGATTCTTTAGTAACTTCCAGACTGGAGATGCGAAAGCCACTATAATGCACTCTGAAGCTGGCAGATCCCAGCCACAGGCAGCATGGCCAGATTAGGTCTTGGCAATTGTGATGCTGTTCCTTAAGCATTCACACATGGACTGGAAGAAGGACGCAAGAAGACACACGGAAGCTGAGCTTGAATAACTTCTACAGACTTCCTATTTTACGTCCTTGTGATTCTTGGCCCCAAACTAAGTACACATGAAACCTAATGAAGAAAAGTTAATGTAATCTAATTTCATGGTTTGTGTCAGTTTTCAGCTTGACACACCTGGGGAAGAGGGAACATCAGTTTAGGAAACTGGCCCCATCCAACTATGAGCATGTCTGTGGGGTATTTTCCTGATTGGTAACTGAGGTAAGAACTCCAGTCCACTGTAGGTGGTACCATCCCTAGGTAGGCGGGTGGTAGCTGTGTAAGAAAGGTGGTTAGCATAAACCTGGATGCAAGGCAGTAAGCAGTCTTTTTCCATGGTCTTTGCTTCAGTTCCCGTCTCCAGGTTCCTGTCCTGACTTTACTCAGTGATGGAGAATGACCCTGGAAACTGAAAAAATCCATTTTCTTCTCAAGTTGCTTTTGGTCATGGTGGTCAACAACAGAAAACAAACTAGAGCAATGACAGAATAGAGACTGTCTATGTATGCGGTAGTGAAGGGGAGTGAGAAAAGGGGGCAGGGGGAGAAGATGGACTTAAGCCCAAAGAGAGGAACAAGAGGAAAATATTGATGGTCCCCAGTGGAAGTGACATAATACTAAACAGCTGCAGCACACAGAAACACTCTGGGCCGTGTTAAAGATCGGCTTCAGTGAAGGTGAGCCAGACTAAAGCCCACCCAGGACAAACCCTCAAATCCAGTGTCAGGTTCTTCTAGAGGAGACAAGCCAGCAGAGGGCAGATGTCCCATTTCTGTGAGTATTGAGGATCTGAACTCAGGTCCTCCTGTGTTTGTGCAGTGAGCACTTTACACACCAAGTCATCTCCCCCACCCACCCAGCCATCTCCCTTACACACCGAGCCATCTCCCCCACCCACCAAGCCATCTCCCTAGTCTTCTGTTTTACTTTTTCTTTTGAAGTAGGGGGTCACTAACTTGTCCAAGTTGCCTTGGATTTGTGACCCTCCTGATTTGCCCTTCGAATAACTAGATTGACAAGCCTACACTATCAAAAAAAAAAAAAAGTCTCCTTTTTATTAATTTTTTTATAATTTTTTATTTAATACTTTATTTACATTTCAAATGTTCTCCCCTTTCCAGGTCTCCCCTTTGGGAACCCCCTATCTCATCCCCCCTCCCCTGCTTCTATGAGGGTATTCCCCTACCCACTCCCGGCTTCTCTCCCTGGCATTCCCCTATACTGGGACATCTAACACCCTCAGGCCCAAGGGCCTCTCCTCCCATTGATGGTCAACAAGGCCCTCCTCTGCTGCATATGTGGCCAGCACCATGGGTCCCTCCATATGCATTCTTTGGTTGGTGGTCCAGTCTCTGGGAGTACCGGGGGGCCTGTCCAGTTGACACTGTTGCTCTCACCCCATGGGGCTGCAGACTCCCTCAGTTCCTTCAGTCCCTTCTTTAACTCCTCCATCTGGGACCCTATGCTCAGTCCAACAGTTGCTGTGAATTGAATCATGGGTGTTCCGAACTTTTGGGCTAATATCCGCTTATCAGTGAGTACATACCATGTTCTTTTCTTTTGTTCGTTCATTCTAAGTTACCTCACTCAGGATGATATTTTCAAGTTCCATCCATTTGCCTGCGAATTTCATGAAGTCATTGTTTTTAATAGCTGAGTAGTATTCCCTTGTGTAAATGTACCACATTTTCTGTATCCATTCCTCTGTTGAGGGACATCTGGGTTGTTTCCAGTTTCTGGCTATTATAAATATGGCTGCTATGAACATAGTGGAGCATGTGTCCTTATTACATGTTGGAGCATCTTCTGGGTATATGCCCAGGAGTGGAATAGCTGGGTCCTCAGGTAGTACTACGTCCACTTTTCTGAGAGTCCGCCAAACTGATTTACAGAGAGGTTGTATCAGCTTGCAATCCCACCAGCAATGGAGGAGTGTTCCTCTTTCTCCACATCCTCGCCAGCATCTGCTGTCACCTGAGTTTTTGATCTTAGCCATTCTGACTGGTGTGAGGTGGGATCTCAGGGTTGTTTTGATTTGCATTTCCCTGATGACTAAGGATGTTGAACATTTCTTTAGGTGCTTCTCAGCCATTTGACAGTCTCTTTATATAGCCCTGGCTGTCCTGGAACTAACTCTGTAGACCAAGGATGGCCTCAAACTCACAGAGATCCACCTGCCTCTGCCTCCTGCATGCTGGGTTTAAAGGCCTGGGCTATGATGCTTTGTCTTTTTGGGGTTTTGTTTGTTTTGATGTTGTTGGTTGGCTGGGGTTTGGGTGGAGGTGGCGGTTTGTTTTGTTTGTTTGACAAAGGGTCATAATAGAACCCAAACTAGCCTTAAAATCATTATTTTCCTGTCTTGGCTTTCAAGTGCTAGAATTCCAAGTGTGTGCTCTTGGCTCTATTTTTAACTTTAGAGGCATCTTCCATACTGATTTCCACAATGACAGTACTGATTCACATTTCCATCAACAGAATATAATGGCTCCTTGTTCCCTTCTGTGCTGGTTTGAATAGATATGGCTCCCATAGACTCAGGTGTTTGAATGCTTGGCCCATAGGGAGTGGCTCTATTAGGAGATGTGGTCTTGGAGTGGGTGTGGCCTTGTTGGAGGAAGTGTGTCACTGTGGGGGTGGGTTTTGAGGTCTTCTATATGTTCAAGTTACACCTAGTATGGCAAACAGTCGTCTTCTGTTGCCTGCAAATCAAGATGTACAATTCTCTCTCTCTCTCTGCTCCTCTAGCACCATGTCTGCCTGCACAGGGACATGCTTCTTACCATGATGATAACAGACTGAATCTCTGAAACTGTTAAGCAGCTCCAATGGAATGTTGTCCTTTATAGGAGTTGTCATGGTCATGGTGTCTCTTCACAGCAATACAACCCAAACTAAGACAGCTTCCCACCCTCTTCCTCATGATGGCCATTCTGAGTAGGCAGAGTGCAATCTCAAGGGGTTTCATCTGCATTTTTGTGATGGCAAGGAATGTTGAGCTCTGCGTGTGCTGACCATTTAGGGATGTCTGTTCAGTTCATTTGCCTTTCTTTTGACCAAATTATTTGCTCCATTGTGAGCTTTTTACCTACTCAGGGTCCCTGAGGGAAATACCCGGAGAAAATAGATTACTTAGGAGAAACATGGCTTTATCCCTGGCTCTATTTTTTTGTTGTTGTTGTTGTTTCTGATTTTGTGTTTTGTTTTTAAAGCATGGTAGAATGTAGCCTAGGCTGGCCTCCAAAAAATACCCCTCTGAATAGCCATAGCTGATTTTCCTTCCTCTGCCTCTGGTGTTCTGAGATTACAGTCATGAGCCACCTTGAATTTTCTACTGCTGGGGATCAAACCCATAGCCCCTACATTGTCACATAAGAGCCAGGCATGGCAATGCACTTTGGGTAAATTGTGAGTTCCTAGCCAGCCTAGACCATACAGTGAGGCTACCATTCAAATGAAGGTGAGTGAAGGCAAGAAGAGAAGCAGGAATGTGAGAAGCAGTGATTCTCACTTTATACAAACACTGGAGAAGTAGAAAAGGCCCAACAGTTTGCTTTAAGACCTTGCAGAGCTGAGCATCAGCCTTGCACGGCAGGTGCACTGAGTGCAGAGATGTTTGTAAAGCCTTCCTCCCTTTCATGAATCAGCAGGAGCATGCAGTCTTACACATCATCTAGGGCCTATCTTTCCCTCAGTCCCTTATGTTTGACTTTTCCTCATCAAAGCCCTTGTGAGTTCATCTGTTTCACATCCTGTTTATTTTAAAGCTTATCAGACTCATGACCAAGCTTGGCTGTGAGTAAACATCTAGTTTGGGTGGAGTAGGCAAGCAAGCTTAGTGGAATTGGAGTTTAAGATTATTTTCAATCCTAGTTTGGTGCAAGTAGGAAGGCAAGCTTTGCAGAGCTGGAGTTTAAGATTACCCTCAATTACAGGTTGACTTTGAAGCTAGCCTACCACACAATGATCCTGTCTCAAAAACGAAGGGAGGTAAACCAGTGGAATGGCACTTGTCACTCAAGTCTGGTGACCTGAATTTAATCTCCTGGACGCTCAAATAGGTAGAAGGAGGGAACTGACTCCACAAAGCTGTCTGTGGCCTGTGTACTCACTCCTTCTCCCCCCCTACATCTTACACACACATACAATGATAATTAATAAAATTCAATTTTAAAATGTTATTTTTTTAATTTCATGTACATTGGTGTTTCTCCTGCCTGCATATCTGTGAGAGGGTGTTAGATCCCCTGGGACTGGAGTTACAGACAGCTGTGAGCTGCCATGTACGTGCTGGGAACTGAACCTAGATACTCTAGAAGAGCAGTCAGTGCTCTCAACTGCTGAGCTATCTCTCCAACCCTCAAAATTCAATTTTTTAAGTTGAAAAAAAGAAAGGAGGAGAAAGAAGGAAGAAGAGAGAGGATGGAGGGAGAGAACAGTGAGGCCAGGAAGAATGAAGACAGAAGCTGCAGACTGCAAACTGTATCCGCAGTAGCTCCCAAGTGCGTCCCCTGGGACTAGGATTTGGAATCAGACAAACATAGATGATGAACTACACAACTTTAGTCCCTTGTGACTTTAGCACTCAAATACAGAAGAGAACCAGCATCTCTGAGAATAATCCAGAAGCTAAATAAGCAATGTATGGGAAATGTCTGGGCTAATAAATAGTCTCATTGTCATAATGGCCCTAATGTGTGTGGCAGGAGAGCAGAGAAAGGGGAGACGGTGTCCATAAGGGTCACTAGTAGTTCGCATAACCACCAGTGCTGCTCAGTGACTTTAGAGTCCTGGCATTCCCTGCCCTGCTGATCAGAACTGGCAGTAATTTGAAAATTCAAAACCCAAGGCTTGAGCTGAGTTACATCATGTTAGTGACACACTAATTTGACTATGGCTTTTGTGACATCCAGTAATGATATATGTAGCTGGGCACTGTGGCACTTGCCTGTAATCCCAAGGACACACTTGTAATCTCAGCTTCTCAGGAGGCTCTATAGTCATAGGATGGTTTAAGCCCATGAGCTCAGGGCTATCCTGATAACACAGTGAAACCTTAGAGATATATCCCAGTGACAGTGTTGCACAGAATTCTTGAAGCCCTCAAGGCATTCTCTAGGTTAAAAAACAAATTTAAAAAACCCCACCAATAAACATTCAGATACATAGATACAGAAGATACAGACAGATATAAAACACCAGCCTCACAGCACCATGCTTTCATTACTACTCAAACAAACTCATCTGAATTTGAATTTGAAAATATTTTTGCATATTTTTGGCCTATCCAGGATGAAAAATAAGGCAGTATTTCCCAGGAGAGCACATTCCACAATCATGTGCAACTAGGACTTGGGCTAAGATCACTTTTTATGAGAACGAATCAGGAAAACATAAGGAAGTATTCAGCTACTCTAGCAAGCCCTCAGCCTCGCTGACTGGCTGGGGTCATCAAGATTCCAACAAAGGCACATGGGTTGGCAGATCTGAGGATTTTGCCAGAAGGCATAGGAAAGGATTTGCATTGTACACCTAGCCTGGTAAAACCTTCCAGTTGATCGGTCACCTGCACCTGGGCAGCATTTTCCTAGGCTGTTTGCCATGCTGAGCCCTGACCTGGATATTTTAACAAGTTCTTTGTTGGACTCTTTCCTGTGTGGGCAGCTTCAGGGCCAGGTCTCAGCATCGCACCAAGGCAGAGCAGACATTTACCCTGCCAGTTCTTTTTGCAATCCCTAGGTAAACAGAAGCCTTGGGGTGGTCACTGGTGTCGGTCTACCAGCCACCTCCAAGATGAGGGGTCATGTTTAGAACTGGAGGCTCCCAAAGGCCACAGTGTCTCTTTTTCTGACCGTTTTTTCAGGGGTGGGGGTGTTGAATCAGCCACTTCTAGCAGTCACTATGATCACCTTATACTTCAAAAGGACTACTGGGGCATCAAGGACAAATGCTTCACCTTGCTAGGTCTCAAACTGTCCACATTGCTGGGTTCCTCAAACATTTCATGGTAAAATTTGTTTTTAATTTCTTTCTTTCTTCCTTTTTTTTGGGGGGTGGTGGTGGTGGTTTCTGGTTTCTGAAGACAGAGTTTCTCTGTGCAGTCCTGGCTGTCCTGGAACTTGCTCTGTAGACCAGGCTGACCTCGAACTCACAGAGTTCCGCCTGTTTCTGCCTCCCTAGTGCTGGTATTAAAGGTGTACACCACAACCTCGGGCTTATTTATAGTTCTTTTTGTTTTCTGAGGCAGGGCCAGAATTTGTGTGCACGCCTGCTTATGTGCACTGTTTCCATGCCATGGTATGCATAAGGAGATCAGAGAACTTTGAACAGCATGGGTCTTAGGGTTAGAACTTAGAATGAGGCTGGCAGCAAGTTCCTTTTACCTCCTAAGCCATTTCACTGCCCAGTGTTGTTCTTAGACCAAATGAAATAAAAATTGTGAGGGTAGTTTAAAAAGATAAACCCAACTGGGTTGACTTTGAACCCGGTAGCAGAAGTGACCTTGAACCTCTCATCTTCCCCCCTCTTTCTCTCAGGTGTTAGGATTACAGGTCTTGTTTTATGTGGTGTTAGGGACTGAACACATGCTTTGACAGGGTAAAAAATCATTCTCCCAACTGAGCTACATTTATAAAAATAGATATATATTGTTCAAGAGACCTTTAATGGAGTCGAACCCATAGTCTGAGAAACACTATAGTAGATGATTTCTAAGGTTCACATCACTGACAGTTTTGAGATGGGACTAAGGACCAGAGGTCTCTGTCAGTCCCATATACCTTGACTTTGGGTAGGATTGATATTAAAGCAGACACATCTAGAAGCACAGCTGGGGGATAGGCAGATGGCTTAGTCAGTAAACTATTTGTCTGGCAAACACAAGAACCTGTGTTTGAGGCCTAAACTCCACATTTAAAAATAAAACTGGGTGCAGTAGTGTACACTTGCACTGGGGAGGAGGAGAGGTGTCAGGAGAGGAAGGATACAAGGGTATCCCTGGGGTTCGCTGGCCCAGGATGCTGGGAGGCACCTGAGGAACAATACCCAAGGCTATCCTCCCTCGCGCACCTGTGAACACACAAGCTCAGGAAATGAAGTGCTGTTCTTTTAAGGCAGATGGGTCTTCATGATGATATTCTTAGTGACTCCATCTGTGTAATTTGAATGAGAAATGTCTCTCATGGGCTCTGGCATGTGAATACTTAAGCCCAGTTATCAACTGTTTGGGGAGGTCTAGATGGTGCAGCCTTACTGGGAGCTGGCTTTAAGGTTTCAAAGTCTCAGGCTACTCTCAATGTACACTCTCTCTTTCCCTCTCTCACTTCATGACTCCAACTGAGGTGAGTTATCAGCTTCCTTTTCCCGTCATGTTTGCTGCCTACTGTGATGTCCCCATCTTTATGGACTGTAGCCCTCTGAAACTGTAAGCCAAAATTAAATGATTTCTCTAGGTTACTTTGGTCATGATGTTTTATCACAGCAACAGAAAAGTAACCAATATACCACTCCTCACAAAGAATAGTGGTTACGGTGTGGGCGCCCTGCATCCTCACTCCAGGACAGCAATTCCCAAACTGTGAGTCTTTTCTGGGGTCTACTGAGCCTTTCACAGCAGTCAAATATCAGATAGTCTGCATATCAGGTACTTGAATTACGATTCTTAACAGTAGCAAAAATGACAGTTATGAAGTAGCAACGAAAATAATTTTATGGTAGGGGTCACCACACCATGAGGAACTGTATTAAAGGATCTCAGCATTAGGAAGTTGGAGAGCCATTGCTCCAGGATGAGAGCTTATGTGCTCAATAGATCCCTGTCCACACTCATCCACATGTCCTATAGGCAAATGTACCCACTGGATTCTACTGTCTTGCTAACTTGCTGTTTTATTTGTTGTTTTTGCTTTCTAAGTTTTTATACTTATTTATTTTGTGTGTTTGTGTTTACCTGTGCATGCATACATGTGCCACATCACAAGTGTGAAAGACAGAGGTCTGTTTATGCAGTCAGTTCTCTCCTTCAACCATTTGGTTTCTGGGAATTGAACTCATGTCATCAGGCTTATCAGCAGGCACCTTTAGCCACTCAGTTGTCTTGCTGGCCTACAGAGTTGCCATTTGTTCTTTGGAGAAAAAGGAGGCTGGGTGGCAGAAGTCCACAGTCCCTGCAAATCCCGGGGTTGCACTGCTCCCTGCATCTAGGAGCACTGAGTGAGGGGACATCTTCCAGGGAGAGAGGCTGGCATGCAAGCTCTATCTGAAGGGATACTGTGTGTCTTTTTCTCCTCTCATTGAATAAATCTGTCTATAGAGTTTCAGTGACTACAACATCAACCCATTTTCAATGGCTTCTACTGTTCTGCATATCCTTCTTACCCTTGAGTAGTAAGGATAACTCAAATTAATCTCTTCCCAATTTGAGTTGTTTTGCTTTAAGACTTTATTTGGGTCAAAGCTTGCTCCCTCTCTGCAGCTGAGGCAAAGCTGAAGTTGCTTGGGGGTAGAGAGGGGATTGTCTGCTCCAACCCCCATCAGCTCTCAGCTGCATCCATCTGAGAACACAGTGAATTCAGAGCTGTTGCAGAAACTCCACCCTTCAAAAGAACTGCATGAAAATGCCGGCTTACCTTGAGGTTCAAAAGTGCCAAGAGCCTCTGTGGAGCTCACACTCTGTGTACGGTGAGTCTTTTGCCTGGCCAGGGGACTCTCCTTTGGGATGCCATCCACTCCTGCCTCAGTCCTGGTCACACAGAGTTAGCTCTGTTGAAGGACTGCAGTCCACTCCCAGGCTGCAGGTGAGCAGTGGAGGAAAGCCTCCATCCCAAGTCATCTTCCCTAATTCACTAGAGACCACATGCCCATGGAACCTCATATCCTCACTCCACCAAAGAGAGTGCCTTTCTCCTCCTACACACTGGCCAAGAGGTACCCTTTTTAGGACAGTGACTCCCCGATTTTCAGATGACAATCTCCAAATTGAATGTTCTCTGAAAGCAGTTCTCTCAGTGAGAGACATTACCCGGGCCTTTGGGAGGGGGATGACAGATAGGAGCAACTGGAGAACTGCCTCTGCTGGGATCCATGTCCTTTGACACATCTGCAGGAAAATGCTGACTTGGGGCTGGAGCTGGAGCTACCCTTGGGCTCTGGGAAGTAGGGATGAAAAGAATCTGTTAGCTCTCCACCCATTCTCAGAGAACAGGAAAGATTCCACCAGAGCTTCACTCTGCTTACATTGATTGCTCCTACAAACTGCATGCAGCTCTGTACCAGCTGCTTCGAACTCTGTGGTGGATGTCATGGTTCCTGTCCTCACAGAACCCACTGGAGAGACACCATAGAATGTCAAGCTCGGGGTCATGAGATTCAGGTTTGCTTCTGTTTTCGTTCTTTGGGGTGGGGGTGGGTTGTGAGGTAAGGGTTGGGGGAAGAGATGAACTGAAAAGGAGAGGGAGACACACACACACACACACACACACACACACACACACAGAGAGAGAAATTAAGGTGAAGAAGATGGTGTGGATGCCCAGGCAGAAGGACATGCTCCTTGTAAAGAAAGGGCCTTCTCTAGCAAAAGGACAGAACAGTTGACTGGACATAAAATGGGACATGCCTCTGTAATACCTGTAATCAAAGTCTATCTCAAAATAAAATTAAAATGTAGCTCAGTGGGAGGGTGGTTGTCTAGTAAAGAAGAGGACATGGACTCAACTTTTGGTACTGTTAAAGGAAGGAAAGGACAGACGGACAGATGGAGGGAAGGGTTGTCAACATAGAATGTCAAGACCAAAGTGTCAAAAAGAGATAGAGGCAGGTGGATCTTAGGAAATACGAGGCCAACATGGTCTACTTAGTGTCAGGGCAGCCAGAGTTTTATGATAAGACCCTGTCTCTAAATAAACAATGTTGAGATGGCCTAGTTGGTAAAGGCTTGCTGCAAAGCCCTGACGACCTGGAACTCATGTAAATGTGGACAGAAGCAACTGCACAAAGGTGTCCTCCATGTGAGCCATGGCATGGCAAATACAGCCAATGTAACACACACACACACACACACACACAGAGAGAGAGAGAGAGAGAGAGAGAGAGAGAGAGAGAGAGAGAGAGAGAGAAACTCCTCCCCCCCCAACCCCCCAGAGATAGAGTTTGTGTAGCCCTGGCTATCCTGGAACTCTCTCAGAGATCCACCTGCCTCTGCCTCTGGAGTACTAGGATTAAGGGTGTGTACCACCATCACCTGGCTATGGAAACACTTTTACAGTGTCTATGGCAGTGGATGTACTCAGCTGAGTTTGATCCCAGCACAGCAGAAACTGGGGGTGGCAGTAAATCCCTGTGAACCTTGAATTCAAGAAAGAAGGCCTTAGGCAGGAGGATGATTCTTGGCCACATAGCAAGTTCAAAGCCAGCCTGGGAGAAGATGGAAAAAGGCAGTGTGTGTGGTGGGAAATTTCTGTGATTTTACACATGCCTGATCTGGTTTTGAAACCTTACCTATAATGAAACTCAAAAGCCTCATGGGGGCCAGCACCATGGCTCAGGGGGTAAAGGCAGGTATTTCACAAGCCTAGCAAACTGAGGTACATCCCTGGAACCCCTATAAAGATGAAAAGAATGAACTCCACAAGTTGACCTCATGGCACTTGTGTGTGTGTGTGTGTGCACGCGCACGCGTGCCACAGCACTGAGCTCTAGACTTTTCTTCTTCACAAAAATGAGACAGTGGTAAATGGGAAGACTCATGTCTAGACAAAATATATTCCAGTTAAATTCTGTTATTAAAAATCCATTTATGCAGCTGTGTGGTGGTGGCACATGCCTTTAATCCCAGCATTTGGGAGGCAGAGACAGGTAGATCTCTGTGAGTTCGAGGCCAACTGGTCTACAGAGTGAGTTCCAGGGCAGCTAGAACTACACAATAAAATCCTGTCTTGAGGAACAAAATAAAAACAGAAACAAAATCCACTGATGTTGTCTTAGTCAGGGTTTCTATTCCTGCACAAAACATCATGACCAAGAAGTAGGTTGGGGAGGAAAGGGTTTATTCAGCTTACACTTACTTCTACATTGCTGTTCATCACCAAAGGAAGTCAGGACTGGAACTCAAGCAGGTCAGGAAGCAGGAGCTGATGCAGAGGCCAAGGAGGAATGCTGCTTACTGGCTTGCTTGCTCTGGCTGGCTCAGCCTGCTTTCTTATAGAACCCAAGACTACCAGCCCACAGATGGTACCACCCACAAGGGACCCTCCCCCCTTGATCACTAATTGAGAAAATGCCTTACAACTGGATCTCATAGAGGCATTTTCTCAACGGAAGCTCCTTTCTCTGTGATAACTCCAGCTTGTGACAAGTTGACACAAAGCCAGCCAGTACAGATGTACTCCACAAAAATGGCTCCTCTCTTTTCAAAGGCATTCCTTCTAGAACTTAGACCTTATTAACAGTTAAACCTAGGAACTTCTGCCTTCCTAAAGGACCACTGTATCAGGCTGCTGTATACAATGAAACCATTAGACATAAAGTCTTGCTCCTTAGTCTGATCCCCCTAGCACTGCTGGGGGATCACAGAGAAGGTGAGTGTGTGGCAACAGCTCTCCTGAGCAACTCAGGTACAGCTCCACAGACCTCAGCAACACTCAGGGCAGCTGCCACTAATTGACCCCAAGGTTGTCTCAGTCCCAAGCAAGGCACTCTTTCCAAAGAGAGGATACCGAGAAATCATCTCAATCAATTGGAATCACAGAGATTCTATTCCATCATTTCAAAGCCAGCAGCAGAAAACGGATATGGATTTTCTAACTAAATTAAAACTCATCTTTTTTCCCACTTTTAGAGATTATTCATCTCACAAGCTCATGGAAAATAGAAGTACAGGAATACATTTGAATGAACAAAGATATAATCTCATCTCCCTTTCAGTCAGGTGAGCCCTGATGATCATAGTTTACGTTACAGGCATACATTACAACCAAAAGTAAAGGACAATGTTCCAGGCATGCCTTCTCATCAGTGAGTCTCTTCTAGCAAGAGTGTGTCATCATGGGATGGACAAAGGAATAGACACCAAGGGGATTCCAGCCCAGTGAGCAGCAACTATATCTGAGGAAGGAAATAACTTTAAAAAGACTTCCATTCTACCATCCATTTGTTACTTGTTTTCCAGTGAGCTTTGTAACAACTTACAATCTGTAGAAATAACATAAAGGTCCTACAGAGGTCTCACAGATTACCTCCAAGGCTTCCCGTCAGGCGCACCTGACAGGGTACGCGTTACAACTAATGGGCCAGTCGTCACATACTCTCATGTCCCCACTTTGCTCAGTTTCCTATATTTTTTTCCTAATGATTTTGGTTTTTATTTGTTTTTCCCTTCCAGGAGCTCAGCTAGACACTGAGTTTAGTTTTTCTTTTCTGTTGTTTCTCCCTCTCCCCCTTCTCTCTGTGTGTGATGTGCTTGGAGACAAGGTGTCACTAAGTAGCCTTGAGATGCCTGGAACTCAGAAATCTTCCTGCCTCTGCCTCCCTGATGCTGAGAATAAAGAGATTCCGTGCCATGCCTGGTGGAGCTCGTTTTTTGATAACCGTGGCAATTCTTGATAGTAGCAGTCAGATGTTTGGTACAAATGCCGTATTTGCTGGGCTGTTCTCATGCTTTGAGTTTTTAGAATAGACCATAGAAGTGAAACACTATTCTCCTCACATTCTAGTAAAGGAATGCACATTTTCACTGTTGCCCAAGCACCTGGTGAAGGTCATGAGTGTTAGGTTTACCCACTGTCCCCTTAGCCATTCTTCACTCTTTGGAGAGAAGTCACTACCCTCAGCCAACACTTGACAACCTCCATCTCCTCGAGGGCAGGCTATCTACATAAATTATTCAGAATTTCTCCAGAAGAAGATGACTTTTAAAAAATCGGCCATGTGTATTGGCACATACCAGTAACCCAGCATTAAAGTAGGACTGCCTTGAATTCCAAGCCAACCCTGGCAAAAGGACTGTTTACTGAGACAAGCCAAGGGCTGGGCATGTGGCTCAGCTGGTAGTGCTTGCCTAGCACACACAAATCTCTGGGTTTTATCCTCAGCACCATATAAAACGGCATAGGGAGTTGCAGTTGCAGGCCTGTAACCTCAGGACTTGGAAGGTATAGGTGGAGGATCATCAGTTCAAAACTATCCTCGTCCAGTCTACATGAGACTCTGTCTCAAAAGCAAAACAAGGGGCTGGAGAGATGGCTCAGCAGTTAAGAGCACTGACTGTTCTTCCAGAGGTCCTGAGTTCAATTCCCAGCAACCACATAGTGGCTCACAACCATCTGTAATGGGCTCTGATGCCCTCTTCTGGGGTGTCTGATAAAGAAAGTAAATAAATCTCTTTCTCTTAAAAAAAAAAAAAAAAAAAAAAAGCAAAACAAAATCCAAACAAAGATACCAACAACAGGAAGCCTTGACGAGTAAGCAGCTTGATGGCCCAGAGAATTGGCCAGAAAGAAATAAAATCTAAGACTGATGGTTTTCCATGATATAATTAGTTTGCTATTACAGGCTTACAATGTCCTAGAAACAGCAAAGCATTGGAAGTCTGTAGTCTGTGTGTGGCAGGAATAAGTGTTATCTTTGGCTCCAACTCTGTGCTGGCTGAGGATCTGGCCAGGGTGGACCAGTATCCCAACTACAACCGCCTGTGGGTACTCACTCCAAGCTAAGGCTCTGATGAAATACTGTCTATGAAATGAATGTTTACTTATTAAAGTTTTTAAAAATTTATTCTTATTTTATGTACTCTGGTGTCTTGCCTACACATATGTCTATGTGAAGGAGTCAGATCCCCTGGAATGGGAGTCATAGACAATTGTGAGCTACCATGTGGTTGCTGGAAATTGAACCTAGGTCCTTTAGACCAGCAGTCAGTGCTCTTAATTGCTGAGCCATCTCTCCAGCCTGTTTTATTTTTTAAAGTGATTTCTCTGTAGCCAATTTATGTTGACTAGCTTCCTCATTGGGCCTGATATGCAAGGCTGTAGCTGCAGCTTCTTAGGTACTATGGGCAGCCTGGTACTTATATGTGTGCCCTATAGGATGTTGGAGACAGTTTTCTGGTGGATATTCATGTCTCTGCTACCAATGCTGTCCCAGTCGAGATGCCAGGCAGGTATGTGGAATGCCTGTAGGAAGCTTCAGGGCACAAAGACCAGGATTCGCATGGCCAGGTCATCAAGTCCACCTGCTTCAAGCTGCAGATTAGGAAGCATGTAATGGATGGCCTTGCAGGGCCAAGTTCAAGTTCCCTGGACACCCTATCTCAAAGAACTGGGGCATCACCAAGTTTAATGCAGATGCATTTGAAGACATAGTAACTGAGAAGTGACTCATCCTCTGTCCTGAGCCACAAACCCTACCAAACACAATCACTAACATATTTCACATCTAGTCTTAAAAAAAAAAAAAAAAAAAAAAAAAAGACATTTCAGCTTTTATTGCGCTTTCCAGTCCTGGGTTTTATTCTCCCTTTCAAAATTAAAATTTTCTAAATAGGAAAGCCATGCATGCATGATAGAGAACATAAACAGAATGTCTCTTCGATGAACTGGTCACATCTGAGGTTTGTTAAAACCAGGCTGTGGTGGCGCACGCTTTTAATCCCAGCACTTGGGAAGCAGAGGCAGGAGGATCTCTGAGCTCTAGGACAGCCAGGAACCCTACCTCAAGAACCAAAAAATGAAAAAAACAAAACAAAACAACTAAACAAAATCAATCATCAAACAACCAAACAAAGAATGCAAAACACTGAATTAGCAAAATATTAAAATAAAACAATATGCTATTACCGCAAACATGGATGCTGAACATCCTCAGAAATAACATGCTATACTTCACTAGTTTGGAGATGAATATCATTTTTCATTACTTATTAATGTAGACAAGCATGTGGAGCACCTTTAGGAAGCTTCAGGACACAAAGATCAGGATTCACATGTGTGGACTGGGGAAAACACGCAAAGTCAGAGGACAACTTTGTGGAGTTAGCTTTTTTCTTTCCAACTTTCCCTGGGTTCTGAAGATTGCACTCAGCTTACCAGGCATGTCCAGCAAGCACCTTCACCTACTGGGCCATCTCCATGGCCCAGGAGATTAATGATTTTATCTTTACTGCCATACTGCAGAAGTCCAAGCCAAGGAGACTGCATGAAAACCATCACTGCTCTCTATGCTCAGCACAATAGTCCGCCATAAGTAGACTTCTCATTGTTTTCAGTTCTCTTGTTTTTCTATTTTACCAACTAAAGCCACTAAATATACTAAAATATACTTTAAATATATTAAAGGGGCTACAGATCTAAGAACTTCAAGTAGGAAAGGACATGGCAGTTACATTTTAACTGCTTACTTCCAACCGTACTACTGATATCTTCCCAGTGAAAACTGATGCAGCATGCAACACAATCTTATTGCTGGAGAGTAAACAGCATCATCACTGTAAATGTTTTATTGTTGAGATACATAACATTTACCATTTTATGTCACCAGTCCTTTGGGCTTTAAGTACATTCATGTTGGACGACCATCACTATCTACCGCTTCCCCCTCCCCAAATGAAACTTTGTATCCCTTAAGTACAAGCTCCCTACTTCCTCCCTGCTCTAGACTCTGGTAACAGTAACTTTTTCTAGAATCCTCAAGTGAGTCACATGGCACCTGTTCAGTTGTGCCTGCCCTCACTTAGCAGAGTAACTTCAAGGTTCACCCATGGTGGATGGTGTCACAATTTCCTTCCTTTCACATGCCTAATACTTTACTGTATGTCCACATCTCTCATTCATCCATGGATACTTGGGTGGTCCTTAACTTTCTGCTACTTCTAATAATGCTATGAAAATGGATATGCAAGTATCTCTCTCAGCCCCTTCTAGTTTACTTCCTTTGAACATACACAGATATGTCATGACTACATCAACCAAATCTAACTGAAAAGCTGTGGGTTTCACCAGCTTCTTCTTACATCACTCTTCATGTACCTGCATCAAATTCATCTGCCTTCTATCTAAGAACTACTCAGAAGTGTCCTTTTTGTTGTTGATAGGGTCTTACTACACAGCCCTAGCTGGCTGCCATTATGTAGACCAGGCTCACATAGACCAATCTGGCTTTGAACTCATGGGTAATCCTCATGCTTCTGTCTCTAGAAAGTTGAGATTACAGGTGTGCACCATCCCCCCCCCCCAAAAATTTTTTTTCAAAGACCCTAGGCCTTGGTGAGCTTCTGGAGCCACTGCCTCTGTTCTCCTGGCCCAGCCTAAGTCTTATCTATAGAAGCCAAATGTTGAGTCCAAACTACAGCCAATATAGTTGTGATAGTTTTGTAAACTTGACACAACCTGGAATCACCTAGGAGATGACTTCTAGGCATGCTAGTGGAGGATTATTCTTTGGGATGGTGGGTGGAGGGTGTATTGATTACATTAATTAAGGTAGAAGAGCTGCCCACTGTGGTAGGCACCATTCCCTAGGCAGGAATCCAGGACAGGGTAACGGGGAGGAACAGGCTGAAGAGCCGTGTGCATGCCCTCACTGCCCTCTCCTTTCTACTATGAACAAAATGTGGCCAGCTGCTTCAGGCTCCTGATGCCTTGAGAAATCCTTTCTCCCTGAATTTGCTTTTGTCAGGGCACCTTATCACGGCAACACCAAAAAGAATAAGACAACTGTGACATCCCATGTGCATGGATGTGGCTTGTGAGGTCAAGTTTAGGCAAGTGAAAAAAAACAACCTGATGACTTTTTGTAAAACCAGTAAGAGGAAAAACAGGAAGGTCAGGAAAGTGGTGAAATCCACCCGAAACCCAAGGATTACAAATATGTTCCTTTTTCAAGCACTTTTTTCCACCTGCTAAAATACTAAATTTAGGAGTGTTTCCAATTACTTGAAGACTCACCAATCCCAGAACTTTCTCTTGAGTTCTTTCAGGGTTTCTGTCAAAAGTTCCTTTCCAAGGAATTTCAAAAGCGGCCCTCCCTCTCTATAACTGACGAAGGGGAGCCTAGCTCATGGTTTATGAGACACTGTGTGAAGACACTTTTAAGTGCTACGCTGTAAACATAAAAGTCAGTGTGGCCAAGCAGGTGTGGCCCACTAGCTTGGCTCCTTTCTGGATGGATAAGGGAAAGAAATGAGACAGTAACCAGCAAAGAGACAGGGGCGGTTCCCAGAGCCTGGTTTTCCTCTTTTGTCCTGGTAGAGAAGTGAATACTGAAAACTATCTAAGACCCTAAGTGGAAGTGTCAACAGCTAAGGTTCAGCATTTGCTAAAAGTCACATATGTGGCTTTGCTCTCCTGGCCCATCTGGGTCCTTGTCATAGGTAAGTTCAAATGGGCATGACTCTCTACATGTAAGTCATGGCTTCAGTTCCTTTACTACTCAGTAAGGGTCCCAGACATACATGTTAGCCTAGGAAGAGGTAACAGGACCCTGTTTAAGTTTGGAGCCTAAAACACATATTCCATGCAATTACCAAGGCCCCTGCAGTAGACTGTGACCCAACAATATCCCCAACTGTGGTACTAACTGGCTTTTGTATTCAAAGTCCTTAGGAGGAGGAATGACTGACAGAGAGATACGATGAATCCCGGTTCTCTAAGAGCCTTACTGTCTAATCCAATTATACACCCTGCACGTATGTGCTCATATGTGCTCATGCCGTTGGGTGCATACACACAGGAGCCAGAGGTTAACCTCAAGTGTTACTCCTCGAGAGCTGTCCACCTTGTTTTCTGAAGTTTCTTGCTATGTTTGGAGATTCAGTGAGGCTGGCTGGCCAAGAAGCTCGGGGGATCTGCCTGTGTCTGCCTTCCAGCACTGACAGATTACAAATACACATTACCATGACCGGATCTTCACACTGAGGCTGGGCCCAAACTCAGGTCCTTGTGCTTACACAAGCACATGAGTGACAAGAGCTGTCTTCACAGACCCGACTCATGGTAATTTTTAAGATGATGTGGGCTGTCGATACATACTCTATTAAGGTTCTAGGTTTTCATGCAACCATGATACTGGCCAGTGTCTCTAACTTCAGATCTCTGAAGCTGACTTGTGCTGGCATGTAGACTGGTCTTATTTACTTAATAGAATAAAATAATATTTTCATGTAGAGGTGACATTTCATAATGTTTTTTTTTTTCAAAAAGCCATGTCACTATCCATTCCTTAATAAGATATGATTTTATTCATATGACATTGATATTGTTTGACACATAATGCCATTCCCTGTTTAAGCTTGAGCAGTTAATAGTGAAGGACCAAATGCAAAGCTGTCAATCAAGTTACTTTTTTCGTTTATAAAATAGCTTTCTTCTCTCAATACCATCCTAGCTATATTGATTTGTCCTTAGGACTTTCCTATTATCAATCTTCCAAGACCTAAAAGACCTTCTGTGTCCTCAGAATAACCGTCTTCACAGTCCTGCAAACTACTATGTTGTTTTATTTCCTGTTACCATATGGAATCCAGAAGAGCAGTGAACACAGGAGCGGCATGAAGTCCTGCTTCCCATTCCTCGTTCGCCTTCTGTGATGAGACTTCTCGGGAGGAAGGCAAGATGGCTGCCATCCTTCAGTTATCACAGTACTGTACCTTTAGAATGGACAGCATCAGCACTGTGATAACTGAGCCAGGGCAGCCTGTCAGTCACCATATCCATCAGTGACGTCACCCCCTTCGAAGGTGCCCTTCAGAGTGAAGGACTGAAAGATGCACTTCTGGATGGAGGCAGAAAGCAGAAGAAAAGGGGTCATTTGATGAGGGTGAAGCAATAAAGACCAACTGAACTACATAAGAAGGACAGCACATATCTCTCTCTCTCTCTCACACACACACACACACACACACACACACACACACACACACAGAGTAATAAACGCAAGTGAACTTTCTTTCCGGTTATACGGGCATCATACATTTCCCAGCATGTCTCCTGTGTTCACAGACAGCATCTCCCCAACCTCACCCATGCACCAAATGTTTATTCTAGGAAGGTTATGTTTTAAGCCCTTTCTTAGAGCCAGGCTTGTTAGCACGTGCCTTCATCCCAGCACTCAGGCAGCAGAGGCAGGCTGATAGAGATATACGTTCTGTGAGACATGGTTCCACAACCAAACACCACAGTGTACTTCACCACTGCCTAAGAGTCAATACTTTTCTATGTGTTTCTTCATTTAATTTTCACAAAACCCTATGGAGGTAACAATGAACTGTTCACGAACTCATCCTAAAAGGGATTATGGAACTAAGTATCATAATACCACTTTACAGATAGAAGAAACAAATGAAAGCACAGGGTAGGGAGATGGAGAAGGACTTGATCAAGAACCATGGTATATATGCATGAAACTGTCAAAGAATAACTTTAAAAGTACATGTACACATGCGAACACACATGTACACACACACACACACAGCTGGGGAGATTAGCAGTTAAGACTGTAGGCTGCTTTTATAGAGAACCTGGGTCCCATTCCCAGCACCCATATGGGGCTTACAACCATCACTATCACTAACTCCAGATCCAGAGGATCTGATGCGGTCTTTCTGCACCTTGGGGGCACTGCATGAATGCACGCGCGCGCGCGCGCGCGCACACACACACACACACACACACACACGGAACATAAACAAACATACAGACAAAACACTCAAACCCATAAAATAAAAATAAAGCCAGTGAGATGGTGCACACCTTTAATCTCAGCACTCAAGAGGCAGAGGCAGGAAGAACTCTGTGAGTTTGGGTCCAGCCTGTTCGGGTCCAGCCTGGTCTATATAGCAAGCTACAGGGCAGCCAGAAATACATGAACACCCTGTCTCATAAAACAAAACAAAACAAAACAAAAATCTAAAAAAAAAAAAAAAAAGTTTAAAAAACCCAGAAACCATGAGACATTCTACAATTTGCCCAAGATCTTATAACTAAGCAACTCAGGCCCAAATTTGTTTCTATAGACTGGATCTTCCTTCTCTCCCCTATTCATCTCATCGTTGTCCAGGATATTCAGTTGACCACACTTACAAACATTTCTGAATGTTTTGTTTGGAGATCTGGTTTTCTAGTAACCCAGACCATAAAACAGAAATTAGTGGTTTGTACTTTAGGAAGCAATTCCTCCCAAATCATAAACTATCAGTCTCTCTACTCTGGACACTAAGCAGTCATGTTGCTGACCCGCTGGGCGGTGCTCACCCATGTCATGCTTTCACTGTGGTTTATGTCGATTCTACACTTATAATTGTGTGAGGCTAGAAATCTTTGGGATGACTTTTAAAATAATGATAATAAATTAATAATTATTAATACAATAAAAATCACTAACATATGGTATATAGTTATTAATATACAATATAATCATTATGTTATCTATTATATTACATATAATAGATAATAAGATATTAATGTAATAATTAAAATAATAATAATAATGGATACAGGGTTTCTCCATGTAGTCTGGCTATCCTGGAATTTGCTATAGACCAGGCTGGCCTCAAACTCACAGATCCATCTTCCTCTGCCTTCTAAGTGCTAGGACTAAAGGCATGTGCCACCACTGCTCTGCTGGAATGTCTCTTTTTTAAAAAGGCAAATCACACATCACTTTCAGTATTATTAGCTATACCTTTGAGACATACCCTGAAGTTATTTCGGGGAGGAGTCCTGTTTTTAATAAAAGGTACAAAAAAGGCTGGGCATGGTAGCGCATGCCTTTAGTCCCACTAGGGAAGCTGGGGCAGGTGGATCTCTGTGACTTCTAGGCTACCCTGGGCTATATAGTGAGACTTTGTCTTGGGGGGGGGGGAGTTTACAAAAAGTCTCTAAGATCAGAATGCCAACATAAGAATACCCATGTATTAAAACCATGATTCACTGCATTTTCCCACATCAGTCTCATCTCAAACTATTACAGCATGAGCAAAGCTTGACAGGTATTAGAAAAATAATTATGTTTTCAATTAGGCATTCGCTCAATTTCAAAGACTCATTGTATGCAGATCAGATATTAACTCTGCCTCAAATAAGTCAGATAGAGGAATCAATTCTTTAGATCAGGAGTCAGAAGCCAGAACAGCACAATGAATGTAGCTCAACAATTAACTATACTATGAAACTGACCTTCATCTTAAAAAAGAGACAAGCAAATGAAATAATCCACCTCCACAGAAATTAAAAACAATCTCTCCAAAGTGCAAAGATAGCTAAAAGCTAAGCAATGTAGGTTTAGCAAACTGATGTAATACAGAGTTGAGACACAAGGTGGCAGTGAAGATTAAAAGAATGCGCTGGAGCCCACAACTCCTTTCCTGGAAATGGTTGCATGTTTTCACCCAAATCATAAACACTGTTATGTGAACAAAGCTATTTTGATTGTTAAAAAAGAAAATTTTGAAGAGCTGAGCAACTGAAAGAGTATAAAAACACTAACACTTAATTTCTCCTGCCCATAGACTCTTCTCCACCTATGGAACGCAGCTGAATTCCAGTGTTCTTTCAGTTGTCAGCAGACAGGTCCCTGTCTGAATGCGTAACACGGTAACTGACTGTCTAGAACCCCAAAGGGAATTTAATGTGTGCCGTGAAGGTTGGAGTTTAAGTTTACTACATTAGCCAAATTTACTCTAACAGAACTTACACTTATAAGGTATTTCTGGTGGAATAACGAGTGATATGTACTTTAAAAAAACTTAAACTTTTCCTTTCACTATTTTCCCATTTAAATACAAAATGGTGGAAACTGTAGCTCAATGACGTGCCTTACATTTGTGAGGCCCTGGGTCCAATTGCCAGTACTTCAAAATGGAGTCTTACACTCTTTCTTCTTGGAAATTGTCCTCATAATGTATGTTCTTGGAAAACTAAATCAGAAACACTTCTCCAACCTATTTCTCTTTTGCAAACAAAATTATTTTCATGAAAAACAAGAGAGCAAAGGTACTCAGGCTACAGCAAGAAAGCCTATCGAGGGGGCTGGAGAGATGGCTCAGCAGCTGGAGGGATGGCTCAGCGGTTAACAGCACTGACTGCTCTTCCAGAGGTCCTGAGTTCAGTTCCCAGCAACCACATGGTGGCTCACAACCATCTGTAATGGGATCTGATGCACTTTTCTGGTGTGCCTGAAGACAGCTACAGTGTACTCCTATAAATGAAATAAATAAATCTTTAAAAAAAAAAAAAGAAAGAAAGAAAAAAGAAAGCCTATCACACTGTGGGAACAAAGTTAGGGGACAGCATGCTTTCCTCTGGATGGCAAACTCAGTTCTCATGTAAAAAATGAAAAGACCAGTTGGGCAGTACCGGCACATGCCATTGATCCCAGCACTTGGGAGGCAGAGGCAGGCAGATTTCTGAGTTCAGCCTATAGAGTGAGTTCCAGAACAGCAGTGAGTTCCAGTACAGCCAGCGCTACAGAGAAACCTTGTCTTAAAAAACCAAACCAAACTAACAACAACAACAATAACAAAAGACAAAACAGTCAGACATGGTGGGTTGTGCCTATTTAATCCCAGTACTGAGGAAGCATTATGACTCCTCTGAGTTCCAGGTCAGCCTGAGCAGACAGTGAATTCTAGGCCAACCTTAAATATAAGGAGACCCTGTCTTTAAAACAAGCAAACAGACAAACAAAAAACAAAACAAAGCAAAAAACTCCAAAGACAAAAACAAAACAAAGAAGAACCAATTTCTTCATAATGCATGCACATTTCTTAAAATCCAAGTCCTTCAGGGACAGTGCTGTGCCTTATACGTTGCTCCCAAGTGTCACAGAATACAAATGATCAGATTGAAGCTAAAAAATTAACATATGACCTGAAGCCATTCAACAATGTATGTATTACATAACTGGAAGCATATGAAGTTTCCTGTAAGAACTGTTTGAAAGCTGTTGCTGGGTAATTAAAACCCCCAGTCCCTTCAACTGGAAATCATAAACCAGCTCACTGACAATATTAAATATTATGGCCATGTCCAGGCAGCAGGAGTCTCGATGTCAGCACCTGCCTGGCCAGGAACATTCAGTAGTGTAGGTATGCAGTATGCACCTTACTACAAACTCAGCTATATCACCATTTAAGAAACTAACTTGTGCCAAAGACTTGTGGAAAACCCTGGAGAAAGCTACAGATTTTTTTTTTCTTCTTCCTTAAGGAGAAAGACTGGTTAAAAGTCAAGGCAAAAAGTTCTGTTCAAAGCCAGCCCTGACATTCAAACATAGCCACCACCAGACACACATCATCACTGTCCCATCCACTTTGAGGTCTGGCCTCAAAAAAGCTCATGCTGGATAGGGTAGGTCCACATGGATGAGAACAAACCAACACCCTTTCAGAGAAGACATGTACAAAGTCCCACAGGCAGAGGGCTGGAAAGATGACTGCATGGATAAAACTGCTAAACTGCTTGCACCAAAGGGTGATGCCCTGAGTCCCACCCCTGGAGACCTACATGGTGAAAGAGAGGACAGACTTCCACAACTTGTCCTCTGACTTCCAAACAAGCATCATGGCGCGCGCGCGCGCACACACACACACACACACACACACACTTTAATAAAAACTATTAAAAACAACAAAGTAGAAGCAGCAGAGCAAATAGGCTTTGTTCCTCAACCTCATGATTTTAGTTCAAAATATGTCCAAGAAACATAAAAAAAAAAAAGCCAGAGTGTCCCATATGTTCTTTTAAAAGTCTTCCCTTTTAATGCATGTACTCAGTGTAAACGTAGTTAGTCTGGCTGCTCAAATTACTTTACTTTCTGACTCTGCTCTGGATTGCATTTTATACTCAGAATTTAGATTTTATAGTTTACTCACAAGTGATTTGCATCCCGTGATTACCTCTACAGAACATGCTTTTCCAGTAATCAAAACCACACCATTTGAGGCCGTGTGTGCTGGTACACACCAATAATCCCTGCCCTTAGGAGGCTAAGGCGAAGAACTGGTTTGTTTGAAGCCTGTTTGAGCTATGCATTAAGTTTGAGGCCAACCTATGCTACAGAGTAAAAAGCCCCATCTTTTTTTTTTTTTTTTTTAAAAAAAAAAAAGTCAAGAGGCTGGAAAGATGGTTAAGTAGTTAGGAGCACTGGTTGTTCTTCCAGGGGACTTGGGTTCAATTCCCAGCACTCACAAGGCAGCTCACAATAGTCTGTAATTCCAGGGGATCTGATGCCCTGTTTTGGGATGGTGCACAGTTGTGCATGCAGGCGAAACACCCAATTCACATAAAATAAAAATAAAGGTTAAAAAGAACTTTTAGAAGACTTACACAAAATAACAATAAAAACAACCAGCCAACCAAATAGTTCCTTACAAAGTTACTCATTACAAATAGAAAAAAAAAAAAAAAAAAAAAAATTAATTTAAGTTGGCCAAAATCCAAGCATTGGAGGTTACGGCAGGAAGATCTGGAGTTTAAGGGTGGCTTGGCCTACACAACAAAACCACTCCTGTCAAAAAGTTAACTTCAGACTGATCACCCACCATTAGCCATCCCTAAAAACTTCTGATGGTTTTCTGTTAGCCTACAGTGTCCTATTTACTGCGGCACTGCCATTTAAATGTTGAGTATTAGGTTTTGAAAATCCCTAATGCACAGGTAAAGGGGATAATACCAACGATTTAATGCTGATCTCCAATTTACATCCTTTGGCTGGACCATAAATATAATCACACACCACTTCTCTGCAGGGTCCACTCATTTCTATCCTTATCCCTGTGAAATGAATGCATTTCTCCTGGCGAGGCATGCCACGGTGACATGTCACTCATTAAGTGGGGACAACTGCACAGCCTGGCACTGTGTGTAGGTAATAACCAGTCAACTCTTTCTAAAGTCACACAATGTTCTTTTCATGTTCCTTCACAGTACTTCTAGTCATGGCCACAAGTTCAGCAAATACTGGCTCTTCATTTCTCTGGTTATCAATAAAATTGTCTATTTGATTTCTTTCTTTGCATTTTATTGGACAGTTTGTCATTTATAAAATAAGGATAGCAAACATAGGAGGAAGAGGCAAGTTGATTTCCTAGTTTGATGTCAGCCTGGTTTTTTGTAGTGAATCCCAGGCCAGCCAGGGTTACATAATGAGACCCTGTCTCAAGAAACAAACAAATGCCTTCGCCAGCCATTACTGAATTTCTTTAGACAAAACAAGACACACACACACACACACACACACACACACACACACACAGAGCAATTTTCCTTATTCCTGCTACATTACAGTTTTGCGAGGGTCAGGAATAGGCAATCCTGAGCTCTAAAGGAGATGAAATTAAAAGAAAAGACAAAGTAAATGAAGGTAATAGAAGACTGGCAACATTATCACCATGTGTCACAACTGCTGCCATGGCACCCAGTGTTTTCAGATATATTGTTACTTCTAGGAGACTTTTAAACAAACAGCTGCTGGGAGGTACCTTAGTTTCCCCAATTTCCCACAGGCCACTGCTACCCCTTTTAGAATGTTTCAGGTTTTGTTAGTTTGTTTTTAACCTAAAAAGCAGACATTAGGAGTGCTGAGACAAAGGAATAGTTTCATGTGCTTGGGTCCCTGAGTCTTTCCATGCACTATAGCAGTAGAGAGCAGATAGTTGATGAAGCTCTTTGCAATTTATCCATGTCTATAAAGATGGAATGTGGAGACCAAAGCAATCCAGCAGTGGTTGAAAGTTAAATAAAGTAAGACTCATAAAAAGTTACTAAGTCTCATATGTGCCTTTAAGGTCTTTATAGCCACATTTTTAAAAAACTGAAATTAGCTGGGCTTAGTGGTGCACACCTTTAGTTCCAGCACTCAGAAGGCAGAGGCAAGAGGATCTACAGGAGTTCGAGGCCAGCCTGGTCTACAGCGTGAGTTCCAGGACAGCCAGGGCTAAACAGAGAAACCCTGTCTTGAAAATCCAACAGGAAAACAAAAAAGAAAAAACAAAACTCACTAAGCTAAAATTAGTAAGGGACATATTAATAAGTTATCTTTCTTTTCTATACTGCCTTCAAAAATCCACTGTACTTAAAACATATCTTGATTCCAGTACTGAATTTTCAAGAGATATTTAATCAGTATTTAGAGTCCACAGTGTGTGTGTGTGTGTATGTTTTAAAAAGTAGACATATACGCTAATGTTTGTTTCCCAAACAGTTAAGTTTCCAATACCCAAGTCATTTATGGATTTTAAAAGTTAAATATGTTTAAAACTTGATCTCATCAGCCTCTCTAGTTTAGATGGCTGGTGCCTAGGGTTGCTAGTGGCTACAGTAGTAGCTGGCACAGGCTATTCTGTTAGTCACTTGGATTCTTTTAAACCTGAATCAGAATATCAGCCCTTAATCCACTGAGCAGCAAGTCTTGCTACAGTATACACTAACAGTTCCAGTATGTTCTTTTTCTACAATACATGGTGAAGCAGCTGTTTCTAGAAAGTCTGCTGGGTAAGGAGAAAGATGTTACCTCAAATCATGGGCATAATGGAGACATTAAGATTGGAGATACCAGCCAAGTGTAGTGGCACACACCTTTAATCCCAGAGACAGGTGATCTCTGAGTTCCAGGCTAGCCTTGTCTACGGAGAGCACAGAGCACAGATCTAGAGCAAGACAGAAAGACAGACAGACAGACAGAGACAGACATGCTGTGAGACCAACTAGGGTTAATTTCCAAGTTAAAAGGAAAAACCTTGACACTGGGGCTTCTTTGTCCAGGACATTAGTCACCCTGTGAAAGTTACAATTATTGTTTACACTAAGCCTCTCAACTTACAGAGAACAGCTGTTACTGAATCCTTACTCCCTCTCTTCCTCAAGTACCCCTTCCTAGCTTCTGTCTACCAGGCTGATCTACCAGGATTGCAGACCATAATCCCCGAGTACCACTTTACACATACAGAGACGTGCTTCCGTTTACATGCCAACACATATGAATAATAAACACCACACCTAATTATCATTCATGAGCCTCAGTATCCCAGCCTACCTGGAGAAAAGCATTTACTAACACTACAGCTTTCTCTTTCCTTTCACTCTGGGTCTCAGCTCACTTTGTTACCCCAGCCACTGATTTAAAAGTTGATCTCATGAAGGAGCTAGATTCCTAAGGTAGTTCTATTTTGAGCCTTCTTCCTGTTCTGAAGCTAAAGTTGGAAGGGCTTAGTGGTGATGTCATGGAATCGAGAAGTGCCTTTTTCAGAAGGGTCTCTTCTGGCAATTCTGAGGACACATAGGTAGTGAATGATTTCCCTCTCACCACCCCTCACTTCTCCTTTCCTGTGGAGTCCCAGTTAGTCACTAGCCAGGAAGAAAATCAACTCTAACAGCAGGCAATCACACTTTTATACTTTATATGTGAAACATAATAAATGAAAAGACAGAGCAGAAAAAATGCCTAATTCTAGGAAAGAGGTGGGGAGGGAATATTTCTCTCCATCCACTCCCTCCAAACATCTATAAGGCCAGGAGCAAAAGGGGCTACAGAAAACAGCTGTTAGGAAGAATTCAGGAGGCTCCCAGATGGGAATACTACTGGGGTACTCCGGAACTTGAGGACATCCCCCCATCCCTTCTCCTTCCCTCCCTCCTAGAAGAGACTTGGGGTTGGGTGTGCCTTCTGCTTTCAGAGGCATTTGGCTCTGGAGAAAGGCAAGGGGCCAGGGTGCGGCCCACAGGGAATAAAAGCTTAGGCCTGGTTCTGCGTTAAGTTTAGTGGGAGACAGAGGAGACTGGGGAAGAGCAGATATGAGTGGAAGACCCACTGTGGAATTAAACAAAACCAAACCCTCACTAGGGGCAGGGCGGCGGGAGGGGGGGGACACTTCTCTTTCTCAACTTAAACCCAACAGTTCATTGCCGGTGGTGGGGAAGAAGGGTGAAGAAAGAGACAATTTCTAACGTAAACTGTGAACTGCAACTTCTGGGGACTAGAGGGCTGACGTACCAACGCTATCAGCAGGTGAAAAGAAGCGCCTTTTACCAATTCTGGGGTGTTGAGGTCTGGCCAAGCTCTGGTGGGCCTGGCACTGCCTGGCTTCTTAGCTCACCTCGCCTCCAAAGCGGGAAGAAGCATAGGTGTGGTCTTTCTCCAGGAAGGTGGCAGCTGGCTTCGCGGAGCAAGGGAAAGGATTCCTCACCGGGAAGGCGGGGAGGAGCCCTGGGGTCAGCTGCGGCCAGGAGCCGGGGTCTCCGCCAAGTCCCCTCCCCCTCCTGAAAACCGACCTGGACTAGCATCGATTACAGCAACACCCTCTCGCCTCCCTAATAATCTCGCTAATAATAATAATGATAATAATAAGCCCAGCCCCTCTGGCCCACGTTTAAAACAAACAAGCAAACAAACAAAAACCCAGAGCCCTGAGCGGTGGAAAAAAAACAGGTGAGTCCAGGGAGAAGCGGGAAAGAGTGGGGATAAGGGGGGAGGGGGCGTTCCCAAACGTGAGGGGAAACAGAGGTTCTCCCAACCTCTCTCCATTCTCCTCCCAGGCCCCTGAGAGTCTGCGTGACAGACTAGGAACCGCAAAGCCCACTGTGACAGCCTGCCCGCAGCCCGCAGTCCGCAGCCCGCGCCCCCGCCTGCCTACCCTAGGCTCCCCAGTCCTGGCTTCGGGGACCGCGCGGCGCTCGCCCGCACCCCGGCCCGCCGCCGCCGCCGCCGCGGGGACTCCGCTTTTCCTCTCTCCGCCTCCTGCTCGCAAACTCCTCCCGCCAGATCCGTCATGTAAACAACATCCCGGCTCTATTTCCAGCGGCCGCGGGACGGCGAGGGAACCGCGCCAGCGCCCAGCCACCGGGCGGGGGTGGGGGAAAAGCGAGTGCGCCACAGCTCCGGGCCCGGCCCCGCGCTGCCGCCCCGCGCGGTCCTCCGCCTACCGGAGCTGGCGCCGAGCGCCTACAGGCGTCCGGTCGCAGCCTCCGCCCCCGCCGCCGTCTCCGGGCTCCGGGACACCGGGCCGGCTCGGGTGCGAGCGCCGTGCGCGCGCCGCACAGCCGCTCTCTGCGCCCCGCGGGCCGGCCAAGGCGCGCCGCCAGCCCAGGGCCGAGAGCGCAGCACCGGGAGCGCGCACACGGACGCCGCCCCCGCGGCCACGCGCGCCCCGCACCCACCTGCGCCCTCGGGGGTCCCGAGCCCCCCTTCCTTTGTTCTTCCCGCTATTTGCATGAGGATTATCTAATGACGCAGCAAGGCTCGCCACAACGTGACCGTCGCCATTTTTCTGTTTTTATTCTAGCTTTGCCATGTGATAGATTGGGGAGGGGGGTGGAAAAGGGAGAGAGACAGGATTGAAAAAAAAAAAAAAAAAAAAACTTCCGGGTCTCATGACAGGGAAGGGAGAAAAACAAAAGAGAGACGAGACACAACTCCAGGCGAAGGACGTGGTACGTGCGCGCGCGTGCACGCCCGCCTCTCCGTGCCGGGGGAGCCAGAGGCTGGGACTCTCAGAGCATCCTCCCATCATCAGGGTGCACGGATCCTGGTTGTACCGGCCGGGTGCTCCATCCTTCTGCTGGGTACCCGGCTGCCTGCCCTCGCCTGGCTCCAGTGGCCCAGGGGTCCATTCAATTGACAGACTTGAAAGACCGCTGCATTTTCTAAGTTGTAAAACAGTTCGCTCCGATCCTGTCCTTGCGACCACCGCATGGCGAGGGCAGGCAAAATCCCCCCAGTTCACATTTTCTTTCTGCTCTCTTTCGCTGTTTTCCTAAAGCGGGATGCACAGCTTAGGGGTAGTTTGTGGCGTTGCGGGCTTTTTGTTTGTTTTGTTTTGTTTGGGGGAGGGCATGCATCGTGGCTGGATTTATTGAGGTAGAAATTTAAGTAGATGGTTGTTGAGTGCCAGGGAGGGTTGAGAAGACTGCTGCAGCAGGGCCTTGGGCCGGTTCTACCGTATTAATTCACATTCACAGGACGGGATAGGTGCCCCGAGTTCACAGTTGCTGAAATGCCTGGAACTCTGCCGGGTCTCTCAGGGACAGAGTTTGGTGCTTTACGTTACTAGAGTGTGTTCCTTCAAGAGCTTTCAGTTTTGTTTCTCTTCTGAGTGCCTCTCCTATTGAAAGCAGAAGTGGACTGTAGCATTGAGTAGGGCGCTGCAACTTACAGGTGAGAAACACAGCGTAGCTCTAGGCCAAATAACCGTGTTGGAGGCCAGTTAGATGGAGGCTTGACATCTGAGGAGGTACAGCGGAGCCTAGTACTGTGCAGCTGTGGTTCCATTTTGTAACATTTGTGTGCCTAGACCCTAAGGATGGATAACTCAGAAGTGCTAACCCCTCAGGACTGCTGCGGGAGTTCATGACCTCTTTCTGACACCTTTCTTGAGTTTTGATACAAATATGTGCGTGAACTCAGCTCCTCTTTCCCGTCTGCTGGGAAGCGTGCCTTGTCATTGAACAAGGCAACATGTTTGCTGTGAAGTGTTTCTGTTCTGGTCGCAGAGTTGAAAGCTCTCCTCTTTGCGCCATTGTGTCCTCGTAATATTTATTTCATGGTGCCTTTCAACATCGGGATTCACGACAATGACTGTCTTTTCCGCTACTGGGAACAAGCTTTGAGAACCACAGCTCTCTATAGTCATCACTGTTTCCTTGCCATAAAAGCCAAGGGAGGCTTGAAGAAAACCTTTCCCACAATCCAATCCTGACCAGTCTAGGAAATTCCTTGCGTGTTTCCGGTAAAGGTTGGACAGAAGACGTTTCATGGCTCTTACACCTTCTGCCGACCATTCTTGGCAGGCTTCTTCGGTTGCACATCCAAGCAAAACATACTTTGTTCTCCCAACTTTAACTGCTTTCCCCATCCTATTTTTTTTTCTATATTTGGCTCCTCTTCTTTGAATTCTCTCTAATTCAAATAAATAAATTAGTTATGCTGACTCTTGCTCTTTTGTTTTCATGGACCAAACTACAAATGCTTGAAGTCTGAGCTGTGATTTAATCTTGTTGAGTCAGGAATCAAATCATAGGCTCCATGTTTTCCTTGGGGTGTAGGAACTGAACACAGGGCCTAATGTATGCTAGGGAAACAATGTCCCTGATCTGCATCCTGACTCAGAACCTCTAGGTCAGGGATCCTATGAATTAGCTCCCAATACTTGTAGCAGGCCAAAAGGGGCTGTTGAAAAGATGCTAGCGTCAGGACAGGATGTCCATATTTACAACTTCAAATGATTGGAAAATAAATGCTTCACTAATTCTATTTACAGCTCCAAGGAGCATTGTATATGTTAAAGTCAAGTTCATATATATATGGACCTGGAAGATTCTGCTGCATAGCTGCATATATCTGTGTCTATGAGTAGGATAGATAATAGCTAGAGGCCCCATGTGCTACTCTAGATAACCACAGGAATGGTCATAACTTAGCTATAATGCCATCAGCTTTCACTGAGGTGGGAAGAAGCCTAATTATATAACAAAATCATCTGTCCCTTTAGCTATAAAGCTGAAGAGAAAAAGAAATTGATGAGAACTCCAAGAATGTAATTATAGGAAAAACACCCACGTCTCTTGCCATCGATACATGAGCACTCACACATCGTTTTGAAGGTCAAACTTTGGTCCTCAAGATTACTACATAGCTGCTGATTAAATGCATTCGGGAATCCCAATAATCTCCTTCTAGTTGTCAAATTTATACCTGAAAAATATGTATCTTGAAAAATGATAATTCCTATAAATAAAACCCATGTCCTAGAGAGGGCATGGTTTTTGCTGTCGTGTGTTAGTTACTTTTATGTTGCTGTGATAAAATACCATCCCCAAGGTAACCTATGGAAGGAAGGGGGGATTGTGGTTCCAGGGAGCTATGAGTCCATCCTTGTGGGGAAGCATAGCAATAAGCAGACATGGCAGTAGATGCAGGAAGCTGAGAGCTCACATCCTTGACAGCAAGCAGAGAAAACAAACTGGATGAAGTAGGCGGCTTCTAATCTCAAAGCTTACCTCCAGTGACATACCTCCTCCAGCAAGGCTGCACCACCAGAACCTCACCAAACGGTGTCACCAGCTAGAGATCAGGCAGTCAAGTGTCTGAGACCATGGAGGACATTTCTCTTTCAAAGCACCACAAGTCAGTGCTGAGCTCAGCACTGATGATCCTAACAGTCTCTACTTGAGCGAGTTACTTCTCAGTTGTGGTTTTCACTTCTTTACCGATATGATGAGCAGAGCTCCTAACTTAAACAAGAAGAACTTTTAGGATTAAAGTTCAATGAAAATACATGGAAAACACTAACCGTGATATTTGGAACAACATCTTCACTGAAGAGTGGCTATGCAAGAGTAGCTCATGCTATAATCCCAACACTTGGAAAGGCAGAGGCAGTAGGAGCTCAAGTTCCAGGCTGCTCATGGCAATATTGCAGTAGAAGAGCCTGTCTCAAATGAACAAGGTAAATTCAATACCGTTACTATTCATGAAAGGTTCTGTGACATAAAATAATCCAGAATACGTTCTGTAGTCAAGACCTTCATATTGTAACCTTGGAAAAGATGTCTAAGTGACTAGGCAAACAAGTGGGCTGGACAAAAGCAACAGCAGAACACTGCCTGCTGCTTCGTCATATCTACCTAAAATGTAATTAAGATCTAGAACTGTCATTAACCACACCATAGCAAAGCCCTTCAGAGCCTAGGCAAAGAGCTTTCCTCTCTGAAAAGTGAAAAGTTGTCTTCTCACAGCAACAAAGAGTATTACCTTTGAAACCTAATCTAAAACAGTTTCTCAGCAGGTTTCTTTCACCCTGTGAAAAGTATGCTTGTATCTTTGAAGTGCTCTTGGAGAAATGTAGTTAATACAGCACTTTTGGTTGTTAATTAATTAAAACACTTTAATCAAGAACCATTTTCTAAGGAACTTGTTCCCGGCCCTGAATCAGGTGCTAAGAAACAAGCACAATGAAAATAAGGACTTCGCTCTGAAAGATCTCATACTCCAGTTGTACTTTATTAAACAGATATTTATTCATTGTTCACTGTGAGGAGCTCAGCAATGGACAAGACACTGGGCTTTGTCTATTGGGAAATCTGGCAAATTAATAATACACACATTTGTTTAACTTCCTCAAGAAGTATGTGATTGGCTGGTGATAGCCCACCCCGGAAATTCCAGCATTTGGGGGGCACTGGAGCAAGAGACTCAGGAGCTGAAGGTTAGTCTCTGTTACAAAATGAGTATGAAACCAGTCTACAGGGTTACATGAGACTCTGTGTGTCTGAGGAAGTGAATCAGTCTAAACTGAAGTGTGTGACTGGCACAGGTTTCGAGCAAGAAAAACTATATGTACCTATATTTGTGGGTTTTCCTCTCCCTATGGCTTTTGTTTCTCAAGACAGAAGTTACCCTTGAGAAGGTAGTTTAATCTCTATATCCTAAATCAAGTTGGGGGGGCTTGCTTAAACAAGGCAATGTGTTAGGTTTTTGTTGGTGGTGTGTTTGGTTTTGCTTTGCTTTGCTTTGTTTGTTGTTTTGCACTTGACACAAACTCTGGTCAGTTGGGAAGAGGGAACCTCAATTGAGAGAACTCCCCCATCATATTGGCAAGCCTGTGGGGCAGTTTCTATATGAATAGTTGATGTTGGGGAGCAAAGACCGCTGTGAGCGGTGCCATCATGGGAAAATGGCTCTGGACTGTATAAGAAAGCAAAGTGACAGGGAGGTAGCAACAGTGGCAACTGGCCTGACCCCCAATACTCCTGGAGACTGATCCACCAACCAAAGAATACACACGGAGGGACCCATGATGCTGGCCACATGTGTGGCAGAGGAGGCCCTTGTTATCCATCGGGGGGGAGGAGAGGCCCTTGGGCCTGAGGGTGTTTAGATCCCCCAGTATAGGAGAATGCCAGGGAGGGAAGATGAGAGTGGGTGGGTGGGTGGGTTGGAGAGTTGGAGAATATCCCCATAGTGGGGGAGGGTGGAGGGAATGGGGAGGTTCCAAAGGGGAGATCTGGAAAGGGGGAAACATTTGAAATGAAAAGAAAGAAAGAAAGAAACAAGAAAAGAAGAAAGAAAGAAAGGAGGAAAGCAAAGTGAGCCATTCGTGAGGAACAAGCCAGAAAGTAGCACTCCTCCATGGCTTCTGCGTCAGTTCCTGCCTTAGTTTCCCTTTGCAACAGAGTGTAAGATAAAAGATACCCTTTTATTTACCAAGTTGCTTTTGGTAATAGTTTCCAATAGTACACAAACTAAGCTGGGCAGAATCATGAACTATGTAAGGTGTTTTCAGCACCCAAGGATGGGCTATTGAAGATGATGTTCTGATCTCTCAGTTCTTGTCCTCTGAACCCTGATTCTCCTCAAATCTACTAAGAAGATGCTCCCAAAAAGCAATCCTGGGGCTATAGAGATGGTGACAACTATCTTTAACTCCAGGCATAGGGGGTCTGACTCCCTCTTTTGGCCTTCATAGTCACTGCTGAAAAAAATGGATACACAAAATTACAAATAATATTAATAACAATAATTTTCTTCAATATATAAGTCTTTTATTGTCCATCTCCAAAGAGCCCACATTGTACTTGTAACCAGGATCTTGTTTCTGGAGCCGGGTACCTTAGGTCTTACACATCAGCTTGCTACACTGTTCCCTTCTCAGACACATAGATGCCACCCAAAACGTTCTGATATCCTTGTTTTTAATTGTTGTGGCTTGCTGAATCAGAGCTGCTGAATTTGAAACAAGTTCAATATTATTTCCTTCAAGGATTAATTCATCTTTCTGGGCTTGAGAGACAGAACAAGCAACACCTGTCCTCATCTGAACCTTGGGATATATTTTTCCCCCAAGAAATTTCAGATTTCAACCAAAGACCCATTCTCCTGAATAAGGACATTGATGGGGAAGAGAGCATACATAGACCTTATCTCATAACAGTAGCCCAGCATATTATCCTTGATCATGTTCTGACCATGACTGCAGATGGCTCTGACAGTGGCCACTTCCTTTCTGTTACCCCACCATATGTCAACCCAGAGCCTCTTTTTCTTTCCAAGGAGACTCAGCTCTACATCAATGTGATTGAAGTCCCTCCTCAGAGCTCCCCTGGGGCCCTTCACAATGACTGCACACCCCTTCAGAATGATGTCGTATTTTCTGGAATGTCGACAGTCTGACTGCTGAGAATGGTCTTCATTCTCACAGTAGATAGAGCGAAGAGCACAATAATTTTTTTTTTAAAAAAGCAATCCTGGTTTTCTTCTTTCTTGTCATTAAAACTTGTACAAGGCACCAGGGAAAGCTGCCACGGAGGCTGCTCCTTCTCGTTTCAAGCAGCGATGGACAAGAAGCTCGAATGGAATCTAGTCTGGGAAGGTGGTTTGGAAAATGTATGGCACCAGCATGGCAAACTAATTTACAGGCAAATTTCAAGCTCTTCCTGGCATTGATGGTGACAGTCACTCCCCACAGGGCCCGGAATTATTCCTCTTGCTTCTTCAAATGCCAAGGGACAATGAAAATGGAAGTTTCCAAGTGTCCTCTGATTGTGTTCTCTCTCTCTCTCTCTCTCTCTCTCTCTCTCTCTCTCTCATTCCTTGCCCCCCCCCAAGGCTTTATGCAGGGGATCAAGCCCAGAACTTCCAGCAAAATAGAGAATGTTTTACTTCTGAGCCACATCCCCAACCTGCTCTCTGTGGACAGTGTATTCCCCAGCCCTGGGAAATATCATTACACAAGTGGCTTTAATTGTTTAATTTTTGATCCAGGGAATACCCCATCACAACTGAAACCAAAGTCTCACAAACTGTGTCTTTTTTTTTTTTTTCAGACAGGGTTTCTCTGTATAGCCTTGGCTGTCCTGAAACTCACTATGTAGACCAGGCTGGCCTTGAACTGAGAAATCCACCTGCCTCTGCCTCCCAAGTGCTGGGATTAAAGGCATGCACCACCACTGCCCGGCTCAAACTGTGTCTTATAATGAATATGTACTATATACTTTGATATTTTCTATTTTAAAAATTGTTTTATTATTATATATTAATTGTGAATGATGGATCTCACTGTGACATTCTCAAACATTCATATAACATAATTTGATTATACTCACCTGTGTACACATGTGTGTGCAAGTGCCCATGGAGGTCAGAGTTATCAGATCCTCTGGAGCTGGAGTCTAGCAGCCAGTCATGGGAACTGAACTTGGGTCCTCTGCCAGAGCCATACCTAATTAAAACCACTGAGTGATGGCACATGCTCACTTCCTTTTCCAGGAAGGGTCTCAAATTTGTTATGTACCCAAGGATGACTTTGAACTCTCTTTCCTCCCACTTCATAGGACTAGAGACAAGATCCATCCGGCTAGGCTGATATTTCCTTATTTATTTCACTTTTTTCAAGTTAGAAAGTCTGAGCTCTTCTTGGGGCGAAGAACAGTGCCTTGCTACCCCAGCCCTCTGGCTTCACTCAGGGAGGCAGTTGAGATAAGGGCACAATTGGTAGAGAGAAGAGATGGAACCAAGTGGCTTGTGACTTGCAGTTAGGGTTCTGCACTGGGACTTAGTCCCAACCCAGAGGGACCCTCTATTCCCGTTGGATGGGGACCAGTCACCAGTTCTGCCCAAAAAGCACAATGACATCTTTCCATCCACTGTAGTCAGTCAAGCCATGGCTCATCAGTGGCCTGTCCAGGTGCTATTTCCTCCTTTCTGCTGTCTGCAACCCTCCTTGCTTCCTGCTTAATGCCACCTGTCTGATTATCAAATACTTGCATGATGAATATTTGACGAATGAAAATGATGTGTGATGATTTTGAACAGCATTGTGGCTACTCTTCTTGTGATGTGGCACCACCTGTAAAGTCACACTGGAGCATTATTGGTGCCAAAAGTCATGGTTGTTTTCCAATAACAGAAAAGAAATTGGTGCCTACTCAAAAGACTACAAAACCATTACATGGTTCAGGTCCATCTCGTTTTCATGATGGAGGACCCCGCAGAGCACCATTCTAGTGTCCTAGTGTTGTAAATATTTGAGTTTTAAGTGCTTTCTTATGTATAACATGCCTTGCTCATCTGTTTACTTTTGTATGTTACGTTTGTCAACTTGACACAGGCTAGAGTCATCTAAAAAGAAGGAACTTCAATTGAGAAAATGCCTCTGCAAGACTGGCTTGTAGAGGCAACCCTGTGCGGCATTTTCTAGATTAATGATTGGTGTAGGAGGGCCAAACCTGCTGTGCACAGTGCCAACCCAGGGTAGGTCATTCCAGGGCATACAAGAAAGCGAATTGAGCAAGCCAGGGGAAGCAAGCCAGTAAGCAGCACCCTCCATGGCCTCTGCATCAGCTCCTGCCTCCAGGCTTTTCTCAGTGGACTGTGGCTATAAAGGTCAAATAAGCTCTTTCCTCTCCAGATTGCTTCTGGTGTCAGTCCTTATCACAGCAACAGAAAGCAGACTAAGATGTGTGTGTAGCTTTTGCGGTTTTGCCAATTTCAAATCAACAAAAGAATAAAGTATAAGAAAGTGTAGCTGCAGGTTCATGGAGAGACTCTCAAGGAGCTAATGTAGAGAGGGATAAAGGAAACCCAATGACCTTCTCCACATGTGCACACACAGGTGTGCATGCATGTGCTCAAGCATGCATATAACATATACATAAATTGCTTAACCCACCAAAATAATGTCACAATCCACTAACAGGCTGTGGTGTGTGCTTTTCCAAACACTAATCTGTACTGTCCAGTGAGATTTCCTCTATTAACCTGAGTGGTACAGCTGTCAGACATTTACCTGTCCTCTCTATTAGCATGCACCTTGCCTATGGGTGGAGCTATTGTCACCTCACTTTCCTGAGTCCCCATGGAAGACGACAAGAGCTATAACCAGGCTTTCAAAGGCTCCCTGAGGTCAGTCTATGTAATTCCAGGCTGAGTTATTTATGAAATAGATTAGCTACAAAATGACCAGACCACAAGCAGGCCTGTGGAGATGGCTGAGGTTTGCCTCAAAAAAACAAGAAGACCTAAGTTCACATCCCCAGCACCCGTGTAAAATGCCAAACACACAGGTATGAATGTGAGTTTGGGACCTTGAGCATATGTGTGTATGTGTGTGTGTGTGTGTGTGTGTCTGCGCGCGCGCACACGCGCGTGCACGTGGGTGTGAATGAGCTTCAGGTTCAGTGAGAAACCTTGCCTCAAAAAGTAACAGTAACCAGAGAAGATACCCAGTGTCAACCTCTGGCCTCCAAGGGCATGCACATACATGTGCACACACCCAAATGAATATTGTCATATAACATATACTCACAGATAAGTAAATATAAATACAATTTTATAAATATATTTAAATGACCACAAACAGGCAAAGATCTTAAAATGTGTAGATTTTGTTTGGCAATGTCTCTTCCTCCTACTCTTTAAAGGATTCCTAGTTAGGTGAAGTTCTTTGTGGTTTGGTTAATGTCACAACTAAGACATAAAAAGAAGTGATCCCTGTGCACCACACTGGCCTTTTTCCTAAAGGATGAACAGGTCTGTCTGATACTCACTCAGACAGCCTGTTTAAATATGCTGGGAGATGGTAGGCTCTCGAGAAAAAATGGAAAAAGAAGGAGGGATGGGAGATAGAGGGATGGAGGGATGGAGGGATAGAGGGATGGGGGGATGGAGGGATGG